>JAQFZH010003021.1:0-14823 GCA_034695485.1 Entomobrya nivalis | reverse complement strand
ATCAATTGTCAAGCTGGCACTAAAAGAGAAATGGATGCTGCGTTGTCTCAAGATTTATTCAAGTGGTCTACTGAAATTTGTAAGGGAATGGCTTATCTGGCCGAAAAGCATGTCGTACACGCCGATCTAGCCACGAGAAATGTTTTACTTAATTTGCGTAAAGAAGCAAAAATTTGCGATTTTGGATTGTCCCGCAGGATGTATAACTATACTAACTATGTTAAATGTCATCAAGAACCACTTCCGTGGAAATGGATGGCACCAGAGTCGTTAAATTATATGACTTTTAGTGAAAAATCAGATGTTTGGGCTTACGGGATCACTCTATGGGAAATATACTCATTGGGCAAGTCTCCATATCCAGGATTATCTTGGGATCCAAACTTTGCTGGAATGTTGGAAAGAGGGCTACGGCTTTCAGAACCGGAATTTAATGAGAATGACATGTAGGACTATTTTATTTAATTATTTTAAGTCGTGTTAAATGTTTTTTACTTTGTATGTATTATTCTCAGGTATTCTGTTATGACGAAATGCTGGGCAACCGATGATAAACAGCGCCCGACTTTCTTGGAACTTAGTGAGTTATTAGTTAATCCACAAGTTTTAACCGCAGGAATTGCTGAGACAGCGGTTTGAGAAATATATCATTCACCGGAAATATGTTTAAATACATATATTATACTCCATTATTATTTTGAAGTTCACTCAATTTTTGAACACGTTTAATCTGTTACATAATTTATGCACAACAACAAAATGGTTACTAAAACAAAGTATTTTCACATTTTATTATATTTTTCTTCTAAACTCACTTGATAACGAAAATGATTTATACACTAACTGGACGATGTATTTGTACTTTAACGATTACGATCATTCTGATATCGATTGAGTTAAAAAAATTACCATTCCTAAATATTTTGTGTATTTACATTAATTGCAACGTTGAAACATTGACTTAAAAGAAAACATATGATTTTTGCTTAGTTGATTGAATAGGTTTAACAGTGATTTGATAAGATTAACATAACGATCGAAGAAAATGATTTTTGTGCTTAGTTTCTAAATTTACCTAATGTTATCGATAATTATTGCCTTTCGTAGATTTTTCATTATCTTTAAATATAAATCACCCAAATTAAGTATATAAACACATAACCAACATTATTAATAAAGTAAACTGTTTAAACATCTGAATAAACATAAATCCTAAAATATGTTGGGCTAAAGTTTTTCCATCATAATTTTTTAGCGTATCAATGGACGTATTGTATTTACTTAACGATGTTTATCTGTATTCGTTTTACCAGAATACAACGGTCGTAATAAAAAATTAGGTACACGTGGTCAACAAATTTGCTCAATTTCGTTTGTAACGATGTATATTCAGCAATTTGTATGTATATACATTTAAAAAACATTATAAACAGAAAATTATATTTTACAGTTCGTATTTCACAAGTCAAATACATAACTAACCATTTCACTGATTTTCAGTTCATCACTTCATGCCGTTACAATCTACCAATCTTCATATGCATGCATATACCTGAACCTGAGTAAGGTGGACATTGTGATTTACGATGCATTGCACAAAAGATATGACAAATAAAAGACGTTGACTTAATAAACCACAATTGGAATTTTCGTTACTTAAAAAATCAAAGACATTGCATTGCGAAATTCTTCTTAGAAAAAAAACTGGATTTGGCTTACTTTACTTACGAAGTATTCTGATAAATATGACCTTCAGACCTGCAGTTTTTGCTCTTATAACAGCACATTCAATTGACTTTACTCGCCGCCGCTACCTGCAATTTGCCGATCTTTTATGCTCTAGTGGTATATCAGGCCAGTAACGGCCCATTCCCTCAAAAACTATTCTACCCTAAGTGGATTATTCCACCGAAAACCACTTTTCCCCCAGTCTAATTCCCCCAACACTTCCCCCCTCAAAAACCATATAAATTTTTAAAAACATATAAAGAAAGTCGCATAATTTATAATATCTGTTATATTATCATAATATAGCTTATATAAGCACTAAAAATTACCACATCCGATTGAACGTTTACTTGTGAAAAATGATTTTGCTTTGAGTCACAAAACGTCCACATGACCAAGTTCATTGTTTCATCTGCAGGAAGAAGTCCGCGAATTGATGACTACAAAAGCAAAACAACCATTGAAGCACCACTTCCCTTTGATTTTTACCACATCATCAGTTTCGTAAATTATTGTATAGTATATTTGTGAAATATACATAGTACGTTTCAATATTCCGTAGCCAAGTTCAAATGCTAATACCTCAGCAGTCAGTTTAAAAAACTTACCAGATGTTGATATGAAAGGATAGCCCGGAGCCTAACTTTAAAATATGTACAAGGACAGACATCTATGCACATCTGTTTCTTGATGGCGGCTCAGAAACTAAAAAGATGAGAAAGTCCAAATTTTAGAATGAATGCCATTTTATTATAGTGCTGCAATTTGAGGGCTTGCCTAAAAGCTTGGTCAAGTAAAAACATTTATGGTTTTTTGGTGGATTATTATCCAGGTTTTGATCAAAGATTCCGAATCAGTGGTGAGTAAGAGAATTAAAAGAACTTTAGACAATTTGTCAAAATTCCAAAAAAGAAGAAGCGTAACATAAGATGAGATTTTAGATAAGGGACATGGATCCGAATAGCATTAAACTTAAGGAGTACTTTGAGCTAAAGTTTAATTATTTAAGATTATCTGTGGACCCATTGTTGACGATTTGTTGGCTGGGTTACTCGAATTTGACATGTCTTGAAAAGAAAATTCTCGAAATTGGATTCAGTTGAAAATGAAGCCCTCTACGATTCTGCGTTTTTTTACTTTGCAGACTAAATATTAACTAATTCTAATGCTTAATATGACTAATTTAAAATCAAGATAAAGAGATTCTAGTCTTAGTTAAGGAAGTTATGTCAGATTTAAATTTTATGCTAGAAAAATGTCCCGAAAATCCTATTTCTGACTTAATTACTTTTAGTCATTTTACTTGTATTGTAGGGGCTGACGACGTAATATACTTGAAAGGGTTAAAATGACTAATCTAGATCCACTTGCGATGATGGTGATCTTAGGGATTGGATAACTAAATAGTAAAAGTCTCTGAGCGCTACTCGACCTCCCTACGTTAGAGTATACGGGGTTTACAAGTACTATCGTAAAGTGTAATGAATTTGCGAATAATTATAACCCTTTTGCTATAAAGTACATTTATGAGAATATATCCAAAAGTAAATCACAACAGGAACAAAGGTATAGGTATTATCTCGAAATTTAACTATTTATTCTAATTAGTAAACGAGTAAATGTATAATTGACATCACTCATTTAATACTTAGTAAATACTCATCAGATAACGGTCATCATAATACTTTCTTATCATAGCATTTTCATGCTTCTACCAGTAGAGCTCTACCAACTTAAAAATATATCTCTTAACTATAGGTTTTATTAAATAGGTTAACTTAACTAGAACCTTTAATTGGATGTGTTAAATATTATTACTCTAGTACTAGGCATCACTTCATAATTTGTGAGTGACGTAATGGTCATCTTCACACGACAGATTTATTGTCTGAACTGTGCCCAGTAAAACTATCAATAAAATTATACTTTAAATGAAAATGTCTCTAATTCTCGCCCACCTAACCCGCCATGAATAATGATAACGACACTTCAAGAATCAGCGCCTTGTGCCATGAGAGATTGGCTTGAAGGCGTCCGAAGCGTTGGAGTAGTCAGTAGTCCATACTGCAACTCATGCATAACCCACCCCAATTGCCGACATAACATATCATCAATCATTCATCAATTACAAAGCGATTCACTTATTCTATAACCGTACAACTCAATAAAATAATTTAAGTGCACCTTTAGCAATTAAACTAATCCTCAATTGAGACTATGATGACGCTGACTTGACTTGACACTGGGCAAAGGATGGAGGGCACGAGCTACCTCGGACTGGATACTTCCTTACCGTTACTTCAGACCCCAAAAGCGTGGCTAAACAGATTTAGACAGAACAAGTAAACCCCAGTATTGAAAATCTGTATTGACTACTCTCATATAAAACACTAGTTACGTAATATGATTGCATATAATATAATTGGGTAACGTACCACTTCGTAAGTGCCAATATCAAACTCGACTTACTTCCGACTGGATGGAGATACGGGAAGTATTCTGTCGGAATAACGAAAACCCATTAAAATTTATCTTTTGAACTCATACACCTTTAAATAATAATGTAGACTATAATTAAAAATAGATCGCCCCACATATTTACCTCTCAAACTCCAAGGAGCTACAAATGGTCATTTTCTATGGGAAAGGAATGGTGGATGTGTCTGCTAGTTACCTAAATGACCAAGTCATAACCATACAGCATTAAAATACCATCCTGAAGCCGCATTGATTATTTGATTTTGATTAATTATATTCCATTATTATGCTCTTAGGGAATGCCCATGAACACAAACATTAAAAATTTTATATATCAAATTATACAAATATCTTGCAATTATCATTTTACATATTTTCAAGTACATTAATCATATTTCGATAACTTACAATTTGTTGCACATATAAAAATACATCTCTCAATTTTACATCATCTAAGTTAGCTAACAAAGTAAAAAGTTTATCATCATCATCACAATGCATAATATATCTATTTATGTATCTTCGTCTACCACCTTCATGTATTTTACAACTAAACAATACTTGTGAAATACTCTCATTTTCCTTCCCACACAAGGTACACAGCTCATTAAATTTTAATTCTGCATTATATCTACTAAACCTGAAAGTACCATTCCCCATCCTAGTCTGTGTCAGACATTTCGCAACATTATTACCTATTCTTTCATTCAAGTAGAAGTTACTCTTGTCTAGCTCAGCTGCATATATTTTGCCATAATTTTTATATATTCATGACTTGCTTACCAACTTGACGTCGTGCTCAAGCAGCAAGTCATGCCATTTTTTGAGTATATGTTCTTTCCCAGCTAACAATGCCTGCAAATTTTGCGTTTCCCATACATGACCAAAGCCGTCAAATATTTGTCTAACTTTTAAACACCAATTATATTTTAACTCTCCGCCTGGTATTTTACTATTTCTAAGAAGTTGGTTATAACATTTCTTTATATAGTCATTTTCATTTGCTGTCCTAATCTTCGATAGAAATGAAAGTACCATACCTATTATTCTTTGACTCAATTTGACTGCAGCTTTAGAGACACAAGTTCTCACACCTAAACATCTTTTCAAGTAGAAGGATTGTACTTTTTCAATTTCATCCATGTCGGTTAGCCCCCAAATGTGAGCACCATATAAACAAGTCGGAATTACTATACTATCAAATAATTTCAGCTTGGGGACTATCGACTCAGCCCTTCCTCTGAATATTATACTATCAGCTTTACTGTTCGCAGCCTTACCTTTAATTTTGAAGTATTTTGCGGTTTCATTTGTTAATAGGTTCTCCCTGAACTTAACTCCTAAGTAATTATATTCTGGTAAAATTTCCAATTCGACATCTTTGAAAAAGAACGATTTTTTCTTACTTCTCTGTCTTCTCCTAAATCTCATGATTTTTGTTTTATTAATATTTACTATGAGTCCAAGCTCATCGAAATATTTTGCCAACTGGTCTAGCTTCCTCTGAAGAGGGCCAGCCCCTGGCGCTAGTACAACAGAATCATCAGCGAAAAGCAAAGCATGTATCTCCTCCCCTTGCACTATGATACCTGGAATATTCCAGCTGTTCAATTTACTTTCTATTTCTGACCGATATAGGTTAAAAAGCAAAGGGCTAATACTTTCGCCTTGCAAAACGCCTTCGATAATCTTGATCTCCTCGCTAGGACCCTCATTTAATCTTATTCTAGTGTAGGCTCTATAGTATATTTGTTTTGAAATCCTTATGATCTTCCCACTCGCACCTAAGTTATATAGCTTTTCCCACAGTCTTTTATGAATAATTGAATTAAAACATCTCGAAAAGTCTATAAACGCTGCGTAGACTTTATTTCTTCTTGTGCAAATTTGTAGTATGGCTTGTAGATTATATATATGATCCGTACACCCCTTTCCCTTCCTAAAGCCCATTTGGCCCATTTCCTAAACATACCAGAAATTAAATCCAATACGTGGTATTTCCGAACACTGGGCTTTTATGGACAATTAGGAGATTCTCTTGTTTAAGCTGCAATTAGACAAAATCAAACAATCTATGAGCTATTTATTTTAGCCGACTACCTCAAACTAATATTGCTTTGCCCGCAATATATCTCTAATAATTTCTTAATTGACTTACAAAAATCTTTCCTAGTTGCACAGGTTAGACCAGGGTAGATTGAACAATAGACAATCTATTGACGACAGGAGAAATCCTCGACTGGTAATTTATACTTAAACTTTAAACTGAGACTGAGCGTAAATCCTTGAGAACAATGCTATATGAAGGAGATAACCTTCGTCTTTCTATTGTTTGAGTGAACCGACCATAAATCACCAATTTACGTTCCACGAAACCAAGGAAACAATGAAGTGTGCTTTTCGCAGGCTTTTTAGGGCTTTGTCACCTTGGTTATGCTTCCATTTGAATTGTATGCTGCGCGCCTGCCAACTAAGCAATTCAGTTCAACTTGAGCAAGATGCAATGCATTATGATCTGCTTGCATTGGTACTCCGTTACAGTATATGGAAGCAGCTGGTCAAAAATCCCGAATTTTTAAGCTAGACTTTTGGCTATCGTATCGTACAAACGTACTGCTGATATATAAGAATTTGAACTAGGCTTTGTATTTTTGGAACGGACTATGTATACTGAAATGTACTCCAAATGAATCATTAATTCAAAAAAGGCTGTAACCGCAATAACTTACTGAAAGTTCATCGTATAACTAAATGAATGGCATATTTCGTTTCCGACATTGTCAATTTCAAGCGATTATGAAGAAGTAATAAATCCAAGAAGGTAGAACTCATGTGTCATTTGTGTTAGATGCTTATAAGATTAGATGCATAATTTTTTGTGAGATTAGTTGCATTTTTCAAGTGTCAAAACCATGCATAAGTTACAAAATTTGTTTGGTTTACTGTGCATTGCACGATGCACATTGAGCCTAACTAACAAAGTACCTAATACTCTAGTAAGAAAATATTTGTTTTTTAATAAAAAATCCTACCATTTAACATAATAAATAAACTAATTAAACTCAAAAAAAAATTCGTTTTCATGTTGCAGGACACAATAAATGTGTACATAAATTTTCGACCCTATGTCTCCGTTTTAGACCGATTTAACGATTCTAGGTACACCCTAGAAAATTTAATTCCGTTGGTAACTTTAGTGGCCTTAAGGTTTGCAAAAATTAGCATTCCAATCAATGTTGACAAATTATTTAGAGGTAATTAGACTTTTTTATTTTTAAGAACTATTTAATTTACAAATTATCATAAATTCTATGGTTATTTATCCCAAATTGTTTATTTTTCTTTTTTTTCGCAGATGAAACAAATAGTTTACTGTTATCACCTTTAGCAGTGGCGACATATAACTGCTTGAATACCACTCAACCCAAAGTTGAGCTTCTTTTGCAACTTGATACGTGTAATTAATTTTAATTTATTCCTTCTTGTATTGTAAATTTTACAAAATTCAGTTGTGCAAAATACCCCGAATATTTTAATTTATTTTGTACGCAAAAACACTTGTCGACTCTATTAGGACCCAAGTAGTAATTTGATTCCATATTGCAAACAGATCCAGATTTCTGCAATTGTACCTCTTTTAAAAGAATTCAAAACAAGGTTGAGCACTTCATGGATAAAATCAATCACGAGTGCAACGACACAGTAAAAAAGGTTATAAAAGGGGAAAGCTTTTGTGATTCAAGTTCATTTATAAAATGTGAAGCCACGCAACAGGAAAAAATCCAGAAACAATATCAATGGGTTGTCCGACGTTTATTTTTTATCTTTGTTCGACTCTCCTGAGTTTTATGGCAATGAACACTTTTCCTCTGATGAATTTGCCATAGAATACAGTGATTGGGATGAATTTTTTGAGGAAAAGAGCAATATCCTTTCGGAATCACTTCATCAAAAATTTCCCTATGTAAAATCCATTTTGCATGTATTTTATTTTTCAGACCAATATTTTAACTTGTTGGGCTTTGCATCAAATTGAAACGCGATATTTGATATCAAGGAGCATTTATTTATAGTTAACTCAGCATTCGATTTACCACCACCAATTGACAATTCTTATATCCAACTGAGTACTGGCTGGTGGTATATAATTAACGATACAGGAAACACGGACACAAAAGATTTCCAGTTCAAAGAAAAAATATCAGTGGATAGTGAAGTGGACAAAGTGGAAAATCCTAAAAATTACCGAGGAAATAATATTTGACCAGGCATCAGCTGGAATAGTTTTGCCGGATGCAGGACTAGGCAAGTTGGTAAGTAGCATTTGTCGAGTATATATACTCAAGGACGACTATGCTATTTCAACACCTCTGCACGCTACTTTACTTCAAACAAAACAAGGTAATTTATTTTCAAGCAAAAATATAGTCATTTAAAAAAGTTTTTTATGCATTTTTATGATAATCGGTTCAAAAAATATTTTTTGGTTCGGATTTTTTTAGAGAATTCGTTTTCATGTAACACTTCCCTCGAACTAATTCCTACAGACAAAAAAGCATTGACGACAGCAAAAGCACGCTTTTGCAAAAACACACAAAATATTCAAACAACACTACTTGAGCAAATGGAAGTAGTACTTAGCGACTTTGCGGACAACTTTTCAAAATGCAGTATTCCATTTAACCACACTAAAACAAAACATTGGACATTGAACACTATGGACATTCTTTTAGCTTGGATATATGTGGCCACTCTTTAAAATGCCAGAATGATACGACCTTTATGGAAATAATTAAAGATCCTGGAAGCACCATGTATTTATTTTATTACGACGAAAATGAAAACGTAGTCAATTTAGGAGCGAACATATTGTTTGAACGTGTTCAAATCATGTTTGAAATGTGTCAAAATATGATTTTTGCTAATCGAGATCATCCAACAAAAGTGGCCTTTGCACTTCAAGGATTTTTCAAGAGTAATGACTTCAACAGGTCGTTTCTACAATTACAAAATTATGTGAGGTACATAACCCTGTTAAACAATTGGGTAGGTGAGCAAAACAATACAACCGTTTTTTTGGGACAAGCTGAAGATGCAATGCGGACATTTCATCCGGAGGAATCTTCAAAAGCCACTGCTGGTTGGTATGTGACCAGTTTGGACAAAACGTTTATCCAAAGTGATAAACGAAAAGAGGCACTGCTGCTGTCAATGCATCAATTTCCACAATCAATATCTAGTCAAATACGACAATACATATTTCAAATGGTACCCAAATCACAACTATTCTTTTTGCAACACTGGCAATATCTTGCCCATTACTTGGCCTGGCAATTTATTTTATTCGAAGATACTACTCAAAAAATAGTTTCGCGACTGCGGAAACCGACGAGTTTCTAAACGGCCAAAAATCGTCTGAAGATAAAAATAATGCGAACAGAGTTCCTTATGACAAAAACCAGTACGAAATTCCCTGTGAAAACTTTAGCGTGGAAGATGAGTTGGGATCAGGCGAATACAGCAAAGTGTGTCGCGGGAAAATTGTACGTGGAATGAAAGAGCTAACTGTTGCAGTAAAAACCTTTAACCCTCAAAACATTCCACAAGACTGTTTTAACAGGACTACTGTCCGAGATTAAAGTACTAGCGTATATTGGGAAGCATGAGAATATTGTTGAGCTTTTAGGCGTAAATACAGAAAAATGAAAGATTGGAAAGGTTTACGTTTTTCTTAAGCTGTGCCAGTTGGGTTCTCTCGATAAAATTTTGAAAGATATGGGTCAACATATAATTTCGCCAGTTGTGGAATGGATATCGATTGCAGCAGATAGTAGATATGTTAATGGTCCGGCCGGGATAAAGAAAATATTGGATTCAACTCTTTCCCAAGATTTATTTAAGTGGTCTTCTGAAATCTGCAATGAAATGGCTTATCTGGCCCAAAAGCATGTCGTCCACGCTGATCTAGCCACGCGAATCGTTTTACTTAGTTTGCGTAAGGAAGCAAAAATATGTGATTTTGGACTGTCTCGAAGGATGTACAACTATACCAACTATGTTAAAAGTCAGCAAGAACCACTTCCTTGGAAATGGATGGCACCAGAGTCGTTAAATTATATGACTTTTAGTGAAAAGTCAGATGTTTGGGCTTTCGGGGTCACTCTCTGGGAAATATATTCGCTGGGAAAGACACCATATGCGGGACTTTCTTTGGATGTCAACTTTGCTGGAATGTTGGAGAGGGGGCTACGGCTTTCAGAACCAGAATTTAATGAGAATCAAATGTAGGATTACTTAACTTTATATAAATTTTAGTAATTTATTATTGATTTTATTTAATTTAAAATATACTGTTATTACATTTTCTTCAACGGGTATTTTGTTATGACCAAATGCTGGACAACTAATGATAAGCAGCGCCCGACATTTCTGGAAATGCAAAAGTTATTGATTGGTCCACAAAGTTCAACCGCAGATATTGCTGAATCAGTGGTTTGAACACATTTTAATATCTTAAGCTAACAAAATATAACCACAGAAATATTTACCAGAAGTATGATCTAGTTGGTAGGGTTTCCATAAAGACAACACACTTGGTTCAGTAAATTACTTACGAAGCTTATTTTGATGTTAACTGTAAAAGAAATTCATTTCGTAGATGACCTTTACCTGCGAAACTGTTTAAGTATTTTGTGAACGTGTGCACATGAAGAATAAAGTGCTTAAGTTCAACGTAATAAAAGTATATAGATGTAACGTTTGTTAAATATTGGCAATTTTTAGCTGTTCCACTGGAATGTATAATTAATTAGTAAGAAAAATACCAATTTGGCTGACTTTACAAACTAATTTGCAACTCACGTCATGTTTGCCGCGTGAGAAAATTATCAAGTTTGTGGTGCATTTTCTATAAATTAAAACCCACGTTAGGAGTATTGTGCGTTTTATTTCACCATGATATAACACAACTGAGAATTTTCTGGAAGTTTGAGCAAGTTGAAATTTAACCACATCCTACTGAAATGATGTTTTTTTCTCGAACACTTGACCAAAAGAGTAACGTATTCACTACATTTTAGCGAATAACGAGCAATAAAGTTGCTAACTACAGGTTAAAAACTCCACGTGGTACGTAAAATACCACTTCCCTTTCAATTTAACCCCAGAACTTTACGTCAATCACTTATTAATCTATCAACAGCTTACAGAGGAAGAATCGTGGTTACAAAAGTATGCTTATATAGAGTAATCGAAGGGTGCAACTGCAGCAGGACACCGAAATTGATAGTCTAACTATCTCTCAGATTTTTTCCTCATATAGGAGATTTGAAACGATAAGTACAATTAAACACAGTCCCCCCGAATTTCGAACTCAATCGTTTTAAACCAGCGGTCTCTAAATTTTATTAAAGTGAGCCTTAATTTCAGCTTCGTGCCAGAAACATGCTGGCCATAAATTTGGTTGTTACTGCATTGTGGGTTACACATTCAATAACCTTCACAAATACCAATGCAATTCGACTACCAAATGGAAAAGTGAGTTACTACATAAAAATTAAGCCCATACGAAAACAAAGAAAGTATCTCTTAATTATCGTTTTATTTGAACTTTTCAGGACACAAGCAATGTAATTATCAATTTTAATCCTCAAGTGTCGATTTTAGACACGCATAACAACTCAAGATATGGAATTGATGATTTAGTCGAACTAGTTTCTTTAGTTGCTACAAGATTTAGTCGAATTTGCATAACAATTTCTCCTACAGACATAAATGGAGGTATTTTATTTCACACAATTTAATTCATACAATCCATAAAAAAATTGCCCTACCCATTATATTACTTATAATTTTTTTTAAAGGTTCAAAGAGTAGCGTGATGTTATCAGCTTTGGCAGCGGCCAAATATAACTGCAAACCTACAACTCAATCAAAAATTGAAGTCTATTTGAGATTTGATTTACGTAATGTTTCACAAAGACGCTATAATAGAGTCGACCGCGTATTTGTGCATAATCATTTGAATACAACATTTAAAGTCAATTTTTTGTCGGTCATCTTTGTTTACAGAATGAACGGAAATGAATTATTTAAATGTGGTTAACACCATTGGATCAAACAATTATATTCATAGATAATTAGTACTTGTCATTACTTACTGAGTTGCGATATCTGGGATATAATCTTGTATCCTTTCGTCTGACCATCGCATGTGTTTTTGACATGATTGGACGGATTATTTTTAAATTTGATACATATATACCTTACCCAGAGAAGATCCAAACTTAAAGTGGTCACATGACTGACTTTTTCATTGTTATTTCTGATAGTTTTTCAATTTGGTATTTTTGTTCTTTTCACCACTTCAAAAGCTTACGCTATTTTAGTAACCAAATTTTACAAATTCATTCACAATAGAGGCCAATTCAATATTTCAGATTTAATGGGAAAACTTGTTTTGAAATGCATCCTACATTGAAAACTATGGTGTTTAAAGACTAGTTGTATTTATCAGTGCAGACGATGGTTTTAATCGTAAGGAATTTGAAAAATGGTAAACTGATTCCAGTAGAAAAATAGTAAAAAATATAGCATAAGCTATTTAAATCCTAGTCCAACAATTTGCAGACTAAAATGTGGTCGACTCTATTAAAAGTAAAGTGTAATTTAATCTTTTTTGTATAGTTAATTACAGAAATTGGTGTAATTGTTCAGAATTCGAACCAATAAAAACTATGATCGAATTGCACTTGGATGGAATTAACGGCAAATGTAACGGAACGGTGAAAACCGTTTTACAAAAAACCAGTATTTGTACTCGTAGTGAATTCGTTCAATGTAAATCCCTTCAAAAACAACAGTTTCGACCATATCAATGGGTTATGGAATATCCAGATATTTCTCTCCCAGAAAACGATCACTTTTATAAGTTTGATTTTTTTTCCTCTGACGTGGCTGTGTACTCAGCGCTTGGTATACGGTCATATTTGTCTGCTGATCAAACTCGCGTTGATGAATTAGCTTCCATTCTAAAAGTTAAAACCCTCTGGTTTTCATCTCACTTTCCAAATGAATACTATAGTTCGTCAAAATATAAATCAACTTGGAATGAAATATTTGATATGCAACATCAAACCTTCATAGTAGGCTCAGCATTTGAAGTTCAACCGCCCATTTATTCTCCATTCAAATAATATGGTGAAGGATGGTGGTATTTAGTTGAAGACCAAGGACGCATAGACACCAAACGATTAACATTTAAGGAAAAAATTTCAGCGGACAATGAGGAAAACCCTATGGATTTCGAATGGCTCAACATAGAAATTGTGTTTGACCAGCAGTCAACCGGGATGGTTATACCAGATTTTAATAATATAGTTAGTGCTGACGAAAATAATCCCCCGATCAAAATCTTTTGTCGATTTTTTATCATTCGAGACATCTCTGATCTTTTCGAATTATTTTTCACAAATATGAGTAAGTTTTACCTCAATTATGTTTTTGGCTTCCATTTGCAACCTTTATAGCTTTTGCACAAAATATTAAATGTGTATTTTTTGTGACCATTGCTTGCAGTGCATTTTAGTTAATGTTGCTGTTTGGATTTGCCTATTTTAGTGTATTTGTCGTCGTGTAAGGCTAACTTGGAATATACCTACAACTACAACGATCGAATTTTAGATCTGGATTTTTTCGATTCAAATGCTACGTCGTTGGCACTGTTCCCTATCGTATTTCCAAATAACGCACCTGAATTCAATCAAGATTTTAAAAATAACTTCAAAAGTGAATTTCGCTTCAACAAAAAATTAGTATATGGATATTCATTCAATTTAACTATATGCGGTTCTTACAATGTTTTGAAAAACAACACGAAATTTATGGAACTTATTGGAGATCCAAAAAGCCGAATGTATTTATTTTATTATGAGGAAACTGAAAACACAGTGCAACTAGGGGCAAAACGATTGTTTCTTCGTATTAAAGTTATGTTTAAAGCATGTCAAAAGCTTATTTTTGAAAATCGAAATTATTCAACAGAAGTAGCCTTTTCGCTTAAAGGATACTTCATGAATAGTAACTTTTACCATTCCCCTTCAGACTTGCAACAATATGTCAAGTACATTAGCTTGTTAAATGATTGGGTTCAAGGGCAAAAAAACACAGTTCTTTTTCTTGGACAATATATGGACTCCAAACATCGTTTCGGAAACGAGTCTGTTGACAAGTTGACTGCTGGATGGTATTCGAACGTTTTAATTCAAAAACTATGGACCGATAAAAGACAGGACGCGCTTTCAGTGTCATTGCGAAACTTTCCCAAGCCAGTCACCCCGATACATAATCAAACTTCGACTTTGAGTACAGCTCAAATTACAACAATATCTTTGGCGTCCCTTGCCATATCTTGCTTGTTAATTGTTTTAGCTGTTTTTTGACACGACGCCACTATACAAACAGGAAGTTAACTGCTGAAGAAATTGACAAGTTTCTAAATGGAGAAAAATCTGAAGAAGAATCAAATACCACGGATAGTGCACCGTATGATAAAAGTAGATACGAAATCCCTACTGGTACCTTCAGCATGCAAAATGAATTGGGATCAGGTGAATTCGG
>JAQFZH010003020.1:0-14825 GCA_034695485.1 Entomobrya nivalis | reverse complement strand
TGATTATTGCTATCTTATTCAGCATCAAAAACTGTGCAAGAAAATGTATTTTTCAATCAATTTGCGATGTACTGATAAAGCGAGCTAACTTGTAAGTATTAAACATTTGTATTTATTTCCCGAATCACGAACAATTTGTTAAACTTACTGCGGTCTTGTATTATTTTATTGGAACGCAACAAGGATTATAATCTTCGGAATTGTGTTAGTTCTAATATGTTTTTATTTATTGATGTTCATTGGCTCTTATAAAATGAACTTATTTAAATGGAGTACTGTCACTTGACCAAACGACAATTTACACAACGACAGAAAGCCGAAACTTTAAGAAAGAACGACACTTTACATAATAAAAAACAACACTTGACCGAAAAAATGAATTTTATGCATATTATCCTGAAAAACTGGCCATGAATAGCTTGGGCTTTAGAAAGATTCATTTCATAGTTTATTTTGCTGTGAGAACTCAAGTAAGCAACATGAATTCCCAAACTGAGAACATGGTTTTCCGATTTATTGACTGCTTTAAAGAACTACTAGTGCGTGACAGTTACATATACCAGGCGAATTATAAAAAAATAATGCAACCTATTTTCATTGTTATAAAATAGAGTGCATAAAATTACAAAAGTAAAAATTATAATAAAATATATAGCTTATGTAAAATGTCGTTGTGTCTAGCATTCATTCATTAAAAATTTCGTTCGGTCTTCTGTCGGTCGGTCTCAACTACATTTGTGTAAAATGTCGCTAGGGTGTTTGCCGGTCGGTCTTCTGTCGTTCGGTCTTAAAAAGTCGGCCAAGTGACGGTACACGATTTAAACGAATCGGTGATTTCAAGCTACCAATTTTGTAAATTCATAAGGTAGACCACTAATTTCGACATTCACTAAAAATCATTACAAAATAGCTTCGTAATATAATACATGAATATATTATTATGTTGGCGTCTTTAAAAAATAATCATAGCAAAAATTTTGCACCTATGGTGAAAAGACTTGCATTCTCTATATAAAATATACTATAGTTCTGTATAGATATATAACGTAGTTGCTAAAATATGCATATTTAACCGATTTTCTTAATATTATATGTTGTAACCTAACAAAAAGTACCTTTAATCTGGAATATTATGATATCTTAATGTACTGATAAAATTGATATAATGCATTAGTTTTAGTATATTTTGCTTACGATATATATTGAATATATTTTATTTTAAAATGTATAACTTTATTTCTCACTACAAATAAACTTCAAATTACGTCTAAACTCTACTTAACGAAAAATTCTAAAATATAAATACTAAAACTATATGCTATCAAAAATAAGTTTTCGTAATAAAAACTTTAGTAAATAATCAAAATGACTACTCCGTTATCTTGGAAGTGTTGGCAAATAAGTATCTAATTTAGTGTCCTAAACCGTATTACGATATCCTTTCCCAGCTTCGTTTAATGTGGGAGTTAAACAATTTGTGGTCAAAAGAAAATATGTGGAGATATAAAATAAGGAGGGTGATAGTTTCGATTATTTTTCCTCCACAGCAGAATACAAATTTCTAAGAAATTTGTTCTTGTTTTAAGAGTTGAGGGGATCATCAGGAATCTTATAGTACGATGATGGGAGTGCTTTGAAGTCATGATAGCCAGTCTATACCACAAATGAAATTGGAAGTTAATGAAACATTTATTTCGAGTTTATTTATTTTGAGTGGAAAAATTGTTTGACAATTTGTGACTTCTAAATTAATTCACAGCCTTGTAATAAAATATTTCCCTAATTATTGATGAAGCCGAAAATGTTCATAATGCACTAATCTGCTATAAAAATTATATAACCATTTTTTACCAGTTCAGAAATACAGGTAAACTAACAATTATTTAAATGTGCTCAAAATTCACCCTGAAATACCCCCCAAAAAAGCGCCTATCCGAACTGACATTGCACACAGTCTTCCAAAACTCCTCCATTTAATCTTTCCACAGAAAGTGTCAGGTACCACCAGTTTCCTCAGTACGTTTTGAACCCCCTTAAAGTTCCCATTCCTCAGTCCCTTTACTCCCATGCCCCATGGCTAATTTTCCAAATCAGGCCACACCCTTCCAATCATTCTCAATACCCCATCACCATTCACCTTCCAATTTGGCATCCACTTAACCCATAATACATTTTTAGTCTCTTTAAATCCACCTAATCCAACCAAATCCATCTTTTTCTCCCCACACACTTCTCATTATCACCGATAACCCAGAAATTTGTCCGTACCCTTGTTCTTTCTTCATCCAGCAGTGTGACCTTTTCCCATGCCCCTCCATTTAGGGATACAATTTATTTAAATAATTGCGTTAGTACATTGTAATTATGAAAGTCTGTTGTTGATTTCTCTTGAGTACTGGCTCTTACTTTCTATCAGAGCCATGCAAATATTTCAGGCAAAATTTTATACCAGCTTGCCTCAACTCTATATTCTATTTTATACAGACACTTCTAGTGGAAAGAACTGATGTACTAATTGTTGACTCTCATTTAATACACTGTTTTCTATTATTTTTTCGAGCTCATTAACGTTTAAACTACCGTAATGAATCAAGCTAACCTCTAACGCAATCCAACAAAGTCCAACTATCACACAAACCCAACAATCCCAATACGCAATAATGACAAACCCAAAAGTTAATATTGGCACAATTAACACAACCTTTTTGGTTTTTAGCCATTTCGAAAATATATTTAATGCTAGTTGTTTCACACCGTTTGTTTCCTGATTCTAAAAAATTAAAAGTTAAAACGATAAAATACAAATGCTTTAGTCTACACATCATTTTTTTGGTAAAAAATATTATGCTGCTAGGATTAAAAAATTACCTGTTTGTACTGGTTCATTATAATAACTAACTTGTAACATGTCCAAAGCCCAAAAGATTTTAACGCAACACAAATCAAAGTTCCAATAGATCCAATAACCATAAGAGCTTCTCGTCGATAAATATCTGTAGCCATAATCCACATAGCTACCAGGAAAAATATAAGGGAGCAACTGGAAAAGAACTGGTACAAAACATATGATTATTATTAAACTGTAAATTTAACTAAATACATACAACAGTTTAATTCAACTTTAAAAACAAACTTTACAAAATCTATCAGGCCAATTAAGCGTACACGACGACCCAGCTGATCTTCCATTGTTATAAAATATAGTATTAGGTCACAACGTAATTGAGCTGCACTTTTGTCACAAAAATGATGTTGAAGTGAAACGATCAACAAGATCAATGGAAACAAAACCACCTGTTCTTGTTATGATTTTATATCATCACATTTATCATGCATGCTATTATATCATGCATAGCAGATTAAAACGACTAGAGAAACAAAATAAAATATACAAAATAGTGAAATAAAAGCTAGGCTTGTGGCATTTTCCCACGGTTTACTCACTCAACTTAAGCATCTTCAATATTGCCTGACTAGCAAGTGCAAAGTAAAACATGTTTATTTTTGTGTGAAAAAAATAAAACACTCATGATCTACATATATACATACATCAAATTGTGATAATAGCATGAAAACATGTATATGTTTCCTGGATTCGCTGAAGTTCAAAACCAGTTTATTTGAACAAAAATAGAGTATAAAATAGCGATCTATAATGTTAATGATTTTCAAGACTTTATTCTTGTTTTCATTTCGAGGCATCTTCGTGTATTGCATTGGTTAAATTTGAGTTGCATAATTTTATATCAGCACTTAAAAATGCTCTCTTTTAATTATGAGAACATTCATACAAGTATTCATTAGCGTAGTCGAATTTGTTCATAACACTCCAGTTACATACAATATAAAAACCGTGTTAAAATTTTAATTTCACAAAACTTGTAATATTTGTTAACTAACAGAATTATCAGATAAGAAAATCAGTATCTGTGTAACAGTGATTAAATTTCAAAGTTAGCTGATGCAGTGTGCTCCCAAACGATCAAAACTATCAGTAAACTATATCTTATTATTCATGAAATTATTTAACCACGGTGAATTTTAAAACAAGTACAATAAAAATTCTGAAATGATATCTATCGAAAGCTGAAAACTAGATGACGTTTTTACATAAGCATGTACACACATATGCAACTAAACATGTTAGGTTAAATTGTATGTGCGATCAAAGTTGAAATGTATCATAAACTCACAGCTGAACAAAGTATCTTCTTTATTTAAAATGGTTAAGTTAAAGGAAATCCTGTTTATGCAAATTTTATTTAGAACATATATTAAAAACTGGTTCCTTGGTAAACTCTACCTTAACCAAGTACTTCATCTTGATTTTACTGGGATCATAAACAATATACTCATTGTAACTGAATGCACTAATATTGCTAGCTCCTGGCTTGAATTCCACATCATCTTCTCCATCGCCTCCACTATCCCCATTTATTGTAATACCCAAGGGCCAAATTATCCCATTCACTTCCCTATCCCCTTTGGAATCGGGTCTCATTTTCCCCGCGTATTTGACACTGTCAAAATCACCAGTCTCTTCGTTTGTGACTACCTTTGTCTTTCCATTATCCTCCTCCTTATTTGATTCTATTTCCCACTGCTTTGGTGGCCCCAGAAAATTTTGATCTTGTGCTCTAGTTTCAAAAATCCTTCCCATCTGTACTTCACACAAAAACATGAACCCAATTTCCCCTTCAGTTGGTTCACAGACATAAGCTCTTAAACTACAGTACATGCTGCTTTTGACAACCCTGTCTGCAAAATAGATTCCTGGTCCAAATCTTTGATGACCTAGTGAACTGGGCTTCAGAAATCCATTCTCTAAAATACCACGCACCTTGTTCATCTTGGTTCCATGCCAAAGCATCATTCGGTTACTGTTTGTGGTCACATTATTATAAGACCAATCTTGCGTCTCAGCACATTGGGTGAGCTTACAAACTTTTAAAATTTTCATTCCAAATTTTGGCGACTGACTGAAGTTGATGTAATCTTGAATAAAAAAGTATGGGTCTTTAGCACTCGTCATATTATCTGGAGTAATCAGAGTAGCTATGAGTTTGGCTTTAGGGCATACTAAATTGTTGTCAATGACTTCCGGTTTTATATCATCATCACTGTCTTCCGTTGTTGTGTCACCAATTTTTATTGGTAAACTGGGTAACCCTAAAAATTCGTCCAAGTCATCTCTGGAACGATTTGCTTGTGGGCTTGCGCATGCGTTGGATTTAGTGGATAGGTTGGAAAATAAAGACGACAAGTTCCTATCCATGGTTAACCTTTCGAAATACCGTAATCAGTAAGTTGTCTTTTTAATATTAGGAAGTAATTTTTTTGTAACGGATGTTTTGCAGTATGCTATAAGTAACCACATTATGATTAATTGCATAAAATAAATAGTTAAAATGATGACAAACCTTCCGTTGATTTCTAAAGATGTACGTTGGCAGGGTTACCAAATAGTCATAAATTATTTTCGGCTAGTAGTTGTTAATGTTTAGCTAATAAGCTTATTTTGAAAATAACTTAAATTCAACTTAATCTTCTTTGTAAGTATGAAGGCATGTTATTACAAATATATATGTCTAGCTTGCAATTTCAAAATACACAAAAATTAACGTTCGAAAATAAAAAAAACTGTCAAATAAATAATAGTTGTCGTCAAACCAACGACCTAAAATTAGTTACGACAAGTTGCGTTTGTGGGATACGTTTTCAAACACTGCATTGCATTAAAAAACTATTTGATAAAGTAAACAAACAACCGAACATAGCTAACTCAGCTGCTAGTTTGATATGTAGTTGTCGTTATACTTTTTTACTGCAGGATTTTTTCTGGCATGTGTTGTGTGTTTCTTCTGGCATGTTTCAAGCAAACCATTTTTTATATTTAAATCAACATAAGTTATGTATAGATAAACTAGCTGTACGAATGTATAATATAAAAGGACTCATGTTATACCGCAGTTACATAGTCTATTTTTGGACACATGGATGTGAATGAGTCATCTATACTTTCGTTTATCTGACAAGTAGGTGACTCATGACTCATGAGCCTGACTATGCGTAAACTTCTACGTACACTCGTCGAATAACAGCATAGCGTTGGAAAAGTTTTGGCTGGTAATGACGACTATGAGCTTGTCATACGTGTTGCCTTGCTCGTAAAAACTCAGAATATACTATATGATATAGTTAGTGGCTTTAATATTATGCTTACAAATCTACTATCGTTTCAAAAGACTGTATAATTGTAAATCAAAACGAACAGGATCAACACATAAGCCAATAAATACTTATTAGTTGCATACAACTTATATTTTTGTCCCTATCTGATGTACATACAAAGCACGTAATTACATTTAGTTGGGCTAATTAATGTTTGGGAATTTTAGATTTTCCATTCTATTTGAATACAAAGAAGAAGATTTAAAGAATTCCAAACATCTTCAATACAACTAGAAAAAATCATAGGTGCTTTAACATATCCAAAAATTAATAGAGTGAAATTTTTACTGAACATTTTAAGCCATATAATATTCTAAAATTTTAATGTTGTAAGTTAAAACACTTTTCATCTAGAAACAAAGCATAGAAGCCATGCCGTGCATGTGCACGAAACCATGATTTTATTTTAGTCATCCCCACACTTCCAAAACCAGGTGAACCAATTGAACAAAAATGGGAATTCTAAGACACAAAAAGAGCATGTTTTTGGACAATGCGTATTATAACATATCTTTGTATGCTAATAACACTATGTCTTAAATAAAATTATTAATTTTAAATTTTTCTTCAGGCGCTTACAGTTTTGAAAACAAAGTACTTGTATTACTAATGTAATCATGGTCTCATAATAAATAATTTTGCTTTAACAGCGAGCGACCTATATTTTTGTCCCTTTAACCCAAGCAACCAGAAAATACATCGAGCAAAAATCAACACGTGTAATCAAATTGTTCCTCGCGTTGGCTTTTTATGTTGAACTTTAATAAACTTTTATAACAACAATTTAATAGCAAATTCACAGGTAGTATTCTTTGTGTGCTTGCGTAATGTAGCTCTTGTAGGTTACACAAACAAATACCTAAAACTTAACGCCCTCTAAGCGTGGGCAAAAAAAGCTAAGCGAACTAAATGCATAAAATTTTGTTTCACGTAACAAATAGCGTTAAGAAGCTTTTTTAAACCAATACTGTAACCATTAAATACAAACAAGCAGTAGTCAAAATGAATTTCAATCAACTAATTGTCTCATATAACTGGCTCTGTTCGTGTAACTATTATGTACTTTAAAAAAATATTAAGTCCACACGACGTAATCTCATTTTCAGGTATTCAAACTCTTTGTATTCCTCTCTTGCATTTCATTCGATGAACATATCCCTTTATTCATCTCAGCGTTTGAAATCAAAATTTGAACATACACAAAAATTATAAAAAAAACCCAAACATATCATTTCTGAGACGTTCCAAACTGTAGATTACAAAAATAGCTGAAAGAGATTTATTCCTGTTTTACTTTAATCATAATCAGCATTATTGCAAAACTAATACATAATACTGAAACACGTTTTATAGATCTCTATAAGTAATTTAACACTTCTATATTATTTTCTGAACGTTATCAGTTGGAGATTTATTAGGTAGCATTTTATAAAATGGGAGCAAAATTATTTTATATTTGTGCGGTTATTTTTATAAATAGCAATGGAGTAACTACATCCCAACATTTTCAACCATACTTACCTTTCACACCAACTAGTAGCTATTTAATAAATATCGTACTATCTACATCCACGCAGCACATACCTGTTCAAAATAGCCCCTTTTCAGCTTATTTGTTGCACACATTTACCATACACAACGTAAGTAGCCTAAATTTTGAAATATCAGACAATTATCTTAGAGAGAATAATTATAGCATCACCATGCGCACATGTTATTTAAGACTGACTTCTAGACATGCAAATGGTCCGATTGTGTTTCTGCTGCATACGAATGACAACCTATTAGAAACCACTTACGCAATCAAAAAATCAGGATTTGGAACATCGGATAATGTGTTTTTTTTTAATCACGTGTCAACGTTAAGTATTCGAAATCAATTGATTAAAACAAAATTCCTAAGATCCCTACCGAAGTACAAAGTGCAGCCTTTTCATGCTAGTGTAATATTTTTTGAACATCAGAACAGCACTGTTTACATTCTGTGTTATTTTTGCAATTCCAAATTTGCTACGCTAGTTCCATTAAAATATTCTTCATTGAAAAACTTGCGAAAATCATCGTTACTGATAAACTCAAACGGATATGGTCAAATTGTTCCGGTATCGTTGCCAGTTGTCAATTCATTTTTGGATTTGGTATATTTGACAGTTCCAAAATACATGCCCAGGGACTCATGTTTGAAAGACTTTCCAAGTCATAAAAGTGACCTAGAATCTTTATTTAATGGTATTTCCAGGTGCAATTTCAAATTGATTCTTAGCATATCATCAATTCAAGGAGCTTTAAATATTACAATTTCTTTGCGCGAAACAATCAATCTTCCCGAGAGTGATTGGAGTTTGCGATTACATCTAACGTTAAAAGCACTTGTATCTGAGGAGTCACTAAGTATTTTAAATACTCGCGGCCATCACCACTTGAATCTTGATCTCTTTAGAAATTCTTTAGCTTACGCAGGCTGCACATATTACAATCTTTACTCTGCGTACGATCCGTCGTTTTTTACTTTAATTGACTGGAAAATATGGATTGCTATAGGAAGTGTTTGTTTAGTACTTGCATTCATCACTAACGATCTGGCAAATGGATTATCTGTGTTGAGAATTTGGATTTGTATGGAAGTTAATTTAAGCAAGTTTGATCGGCGCCTTCTTTCGTGTGTCCTTGTGCCTGTGGCATTTTTCGGGTTTGTGCATCAAAGTTATATTTCTTCCGATAGCACCCGACTTCTTGAAATTCCGGATAGTCTCTCGTTTATGTTAAAGGAGGGATTTAAAGTGTATGCGAGCGAAACAGAAGCATACTTGACTGATTTCATCTACGAAAATCTTGTGCCGACATTTATGAGGCAAGACATTGATAAACTCTTTAAAGGCAACAATGTTAAAAATGCTATTACAAGTGAAAAAGTACCAACTACAAATTTAAGTGAAATGGTGAGAGTCATGGCGCAAAAGAAAATAGCAATTGTTGGTAATATTGAAGAATACATGGCTTTCGTCAAATTTGTCCAAATAAACAATATACTGGTTGATGATAAGTATATCTGTCTAGCAGTACCTGCCAGTGACTACACACGTTATACGATAATAAGTATGCGTGCTACTGGCTACATGTCAAGTAAAACTGGTCTTGTTATCAGCAAATGGATTGAAACTGGAGAAGTTCAAAAAATGGAAAGTCTCGAATCCCATTTTTATTCTCGCTACAAAAACTTGCGTTATGCAAATGTAGTGTATCAGAATAAAATGACGAATCCCCAGCCAATTGATTCAAAATCGATTGTTGGATTATCTTGCTTTGCAGTGTTTGGTGTTGGATGCACGATATATGGTATTGGATTGCTTGTAATGTTGTTTAAAATTGCGAAGCTGAAAATATTAAGAGTTTTGTCCAGGTTTTTTTTGAACAAGACATAAATAAAAAAGTTTTTAATATAATAAAATAATATAGATCCATAATACAACTGTAATGTATGCACAATTATTTCGATGCATGCCGTTTTTAAATAACTCAATTTTTTTATTGTAGCGAAATGTTTTTGGAGCTAATTTTATGCTTAATATATATATTACTGTGCTTATGTTATATTAACTTTATTATTATAGGTTTAGATTATATCGTGTGCGTAAAGTTATTGTTAAACTTGTTTAAAATATATGATTGCACTTAGGATTAAAACGATTCTTACTTAATAGTGAATAAAGTCAATAAAATTTATCAACCTTTCATCTTGAATAAATAACGCGCGAATAAATTTCTCATGAAAAACTAATTGTTTTTTACTTCACTCGCATAAATCGAAAAATATCCTACTCCCATAAAAAAAATCGACTGGTATAAGTTGTTTTGAAACCATATCTTAGCCCTTTTGAAACATGCTACAAGTTTCGTGGCTTTGCAAATTAGACTAATTCTGTCTTTCAAAGCATGATTGAAGCTTGCTTAAAGGTTGTTGTTTTGACTGGGTTTTGATTGCGTTACTATTATGACAACTTTTAATACATTTCCCTCTCGAAGCCAAAATTCATTCAAAATTCTAGAAATTTTCAACCAGTGCTCTACTTTAGCATTTGAAGATTAAGTAATCAGGATTTACCGGATTCCCAAATGATGACTTTAATCCTCACATGAGTAATAAAAGTAATAATCATACAGTACATGAAAACGTAGCGATTATAATTCTCGTATAACTAACCTTGGTTTTTATTTAATTGGCCCAATTAATTTAATTGCATAATTTTTCATTTGACATCAGGCTTTTAACTTAAATGACCAATAAGTGATCCTCATTACACAATATTTCATGAAATTAAATTCTTTTTAACAGTTTAGCTTATTGTAGCGGAAAACGTGAAGAGTTTCAAAATCTGAGTAGCACTTGAATATCTTATTGTAGTGGTCTACTTTTGTTGTATTTGATATTATCAATAAACATAATATTTATCATTTCCTTTAAATGAATCAGGGGCAAACTGAAGATTGTTTGAAGCCTTTTTCCTACATATTATAATAAGATATTATTTTTATGTTAATAAGTTATAAAGTAGTTCAACTTATAGTAATTTTGCGTAATTGGCTTTACAGTTACCTAATTAGTTTTACAACTCAACTTACAATAAATTTAAATAATCGGTTCTCTAATCACCAAATTTAGTAACCAATTAAACTAATAATGAATTTTATTATATAATACTTAAATATATGAGTAATCACTCGACTTATTAGTCTTGTTACAATATAACCCAATCACGAATGAGTGTCGTTACGATTTAACTCATTTTATCCGCACAAGCCAGCAATTCCTAATCAAAATGCATTTTCTTGTACCAGTTTGTTCGCTATTTTTTATCATCTTAACTTTAATTTACGGTATGTAATCATTTCCATTTGAAAAACTTCCCTAATTTCAGCAGGTAGAATTATTGCAGTTTTTATTTACTTTAAATTTTAGACGAAGCAACCGGAAACAAGATCGAGTACAACAACCAATACGACATAAAAGCTCGAGAAGCCGTCTTTCTCTGTAAACAGATGACCAAATACCTGAAAACTGGAACCGAACCTGTGAGAAATCTAAAAGAAATGAGGAAGATGCCCAAATCTGAGTTCATTCACCCAAACAAAAATGACGAGTGCTGGGAATTTAAATGGCAACTCTGTGGTAAAAGATTAACAAATATACAGTAACAATATTTTAAGTATTTAAAGTTTATAGCAGTTTATCAACATTTAAAATCGGTGTATATTTTGAATATATTTCAGAGGGACATCAATTCGATCATGACAACAATTTACCATGTGGCTACTACACAATGCAAAAATCCGAACATCCGCAACAGTGTGACAGTACTGATGCTGATTAAAGTCTTTTAATTGTTTATTTCTACAAAACTAGATTAAATAAAAAATAAATTTCAAATTTAAGTAAACTTGCATAATTTTCTTCGTTGATTGATACCAGAAAAAACATAAACTATTACAATAAATAGAAATGAACATTTAAATACATAGTTATCATTAAACGCTATAATTACTAAGCCCACATATGGTAAATAGCCACGAACACGTCCACTTAAATCTGCTTTAGTTAGCCATTTAACCCCTGAAGGATACAAGTGACGATCGTCTAATAAATTGCTGTCTCCTTTCGTAAGAAACTTAATTGAGTTGGTGAAATTTATTCTAGAAAACAATCAAATTTTTAAAAGAATTTAGTAATCCTCTTGAAATAAATAAACATTTAATTTTTAATTGGTTTTTAATTAGTTTTTAATGCATTAAAATTGTACATGTACCTTTCTAGTTGTATTTTAATGACACGATGTACAACTGGAATATTATTTACATTTCTAACCACTCTAAAAACGACTAGATCTCCGATTTTTATTGGCTCTTCTTTGAAGTTAGTAAGGAATAAAAGGTCACCTGTATTTTGAAATGAGGTTTCCGAAGTTGCACTTTGAACTATAAATCTTGGAGATGATGAATTTGTTAAAAGTTGTAATCCTTTCCAGACCATTAAAGGGAAAGTTAGATAAATTCCCGCATGGAGTACATTTAATATGCGCTTTCGCGATAACATAATAATTAAAATGGACCGTAATCCATTTTTATAAATAATTATAAAAACTATACATTTAAATTTAAAAATGATCTGTAGTAATCTGCTATGGTTGGGCATGACATGACACCGTACGTCAAGTTGAGTGTATTGCAATGCAATCTGAAGCAGAGAAAGGAGATCAGCTGTGTTTTGTTACTCTGCTTGTTTTCCTTTTTATCAAAATGTAAAAGCAGGTGGTTTTTCGTGTGCACATTTCTTGTTTGCTACCAATTTAATATTATTTGGTTCTCAAATTAAATTCAATTAAGGTTAAAATGGGGAAAGGTAATAATAACGAGGTTCACATTAATATTAAAATGGAGGAAAATATTCTAACATCTTTTTCCGTCCGAAAAGTTTGTTTAATTTGCTATTCAATAATTATCCCATCATCGCCTCTGGTACAACCACCACCTTGTCATCAGTCATCACAGAGTTTACTAACCAAACAATTAAATATTGTGTATATACTACGAAACTTACTACAAGTACCTGTTAAAAAACTGGAACAATATTTAAAAGACTTTGGTAACCCGGATAATTGGTCAATTAACTTGTGCGATCAGTGTACCTTGTTAACCAACAATGCTATCGAACTTAATTACCAGCTTGCTGTAATTACCAGTAAAATTAAAGATATTCAAAGACAAGTTTGGGATAAAATAAGAAATAGCTCCAGTGATGAAGATAACTTTAAACACAATGAAGACGCCAACATTGTGGTTCTGGAAGCCAGATTATTGGTCAAAAAATCAGGTAAGCTTAAATAAGCTAAAAAAAATTAAAATTCATAACACTATTTTATTGAAATTAACTGAACATATTTAATTTTGTTTACTGTGGTGGGTTTTTAGACGATGACTTCGTTTTGGGGGAAAAATTAAATTCATTTTTGGAAGGTGACCGCCTAGCCGAGCAACTTAACCAGAAAAGCAAGTTAATTGAAATAAGCGACCCATTTCCTGCAACTTTCAAGGAAGAAGCTAACAACTTTGATGATAACCCTGCTGATAACGATGACAACTGGTTATCAAACTCCTCATCATCGTCATCATCAGAATCATCACCACCAACACCTTCACCACCACCCTCCAAACCTAAAAAATCTTCCAGACCCAAGACCCCCCGGAGATCCAAAGCCAAAAGTAAAATCGACCCCAACCGGAAAACTAGGTCCTTTCCCCTCAACAAATTCATCTGTAATTTGTGTCCTCCCGACCAAAAGCTCACATTCCGCTACGCCTCAACCTGGAAAGCCCATTTAGAATCTGACCACAACACTCAAACTGTCACCTGTCCTGAACCAAAATGCAAAGGATTATCATTCGATGAGCTTGGCGACTATCTAACCCATCGTCAAAAGGTCCACTTGTTTAAGGAACCCCGAAAATGTGAAATCTGTGGAAAAACATTTAACTGTCTACCAACTTATTACTCCCACAAAACTTTAAAGCATGATAAGAAGGGAACCCCTGGAAATGGGAAGGATTGGATATGCGACTATTGTGGAAAGGAGTTTGGTGCAAGAAACAGTTTAAAAAGTCATTTAAAATACAAACATAATAGGGATATCAATGGGAAGGAGTTAACTGTTCAGAAACATGTTTGTGAGATTTGTGGGTTGGAACTGAAGAGTGTTGCGGGAGTCAAAGCGCATCGTTTATTTGTACACGAAGGGAAAAATACAGCTAATTGTCATTTGTGCGGGAAGGAGTTAAAAAATAAGTTTAATTTGAAGCAGCACTTGATAAGGAGGCATAAGGAGGAGGCGATGGAGGAGGTGAAGGGGATGAAGGTTGGAGGGAAGGGGAGTGAATTGTGGAGGTGTAGGGTACCTGGTTGTCCGAGATACTATTTTGAGAAGTGTAAGTTGGAACAGCATCGAATGGAGGCTCATGGGTTAAAAGGGGAAGGAGAGGGAGAGGGAGATTTGATTGATAGGCCGTTTAAGTGTGACAGATGTGGTCAGGGATTTTGGTTGAGGAATAAGTTAAAGGATCACGAGAAGGTACATGAGAGGGAGGGGAAAACGGATTGGGAGTGTGAGGAGTGTGGGAAGGGGTTTGCGTTTAAGAAGTATATGAGGGATCATATGGTGAGGATGCATAAGATAAGTAGGGAGGAATTGGATAGAAGAGAGAAGGAAGGAAGATGGTAGTAAAAAAAAATTGGGGGAGATTTTTTGGAGAAAAACAAAAATGGAAAATTAGTACAAAAATGGATATGTTGGTAGTTCAGAAAAATGTAAATATTCCAAAAAAATAAATATTAATAAATATATTTTAAATTAATTTTAGTGATAAAAATATTATAATCAATTTTGAGACATTTTTTTTATTGGTCGTTATTAAAATATATAATGTTTGTAGATTTGTAATTTACATTGTAGTTTTTTTTGAGGGGACTGTTATTAACTTGCGACTAAGCAAGTTATACAGGATATCTCGTCCGTCTGTGTGTCTGTCCGTCTGTCTGTCTGTCTGTC
>JAQFZH010003019.1:0-14826 GCA_034695485.1 Entomobrya nivalis | reverse complement strand
TATGGATGCATGTCAAAGTTCAACTTCGTAGGAGAAAGCATAAAAGATATGCATTTGCATAGAAAAGTTCCCTTTACTCATATATAATACCTACCTGCAATGCAATGCCGCAGTACCTACTTTAACTCTTTACTTTACTGCCTACACACTAATTTATGTATGTAAGACTTACTTGATAAGGAGTGGGTGATAGATAGTGTAAAAAAGGAATGAATACTAGAGCTGAAC
The DNA here is from genome assembly GCA_034695485.1 of Entomobrya nivalis. Lineage (NCBI taxonomy): Eukaryota > Metazoa > Arthropoda > Collembola > Entomobryomorpha > Entomobryidae > Entomobrya > Entomobrya nivalis. Next base: position 14,598 of record JAQFZH010003019.1, on the reverse strand, counting down.
CCGTTTACATAATGATGGAAAAGTTCATGTATTTTTAATTAGATAATCTATAAATTTAAATATTTTCATTAATCAATTATCATGATTGTATTCCTGGTATATCTGTTATTTTAGATGTTCTAGTTGCTACACACGTGTATTTCCAGAAGGGTATAAAAGACTTGCTAAAATAGTTAAATAGATACATTACATCAAAGCTTATTAAAATTATTCCTAATTGAATCTGGAAAATAAATTGGTAATTTGATTGAAATCTTGCATTATGCTAACCTATATGACCGCATCGCAGGTCCTTTAGCCACAGGGTGCCCTAGTGCTTTAAAAACCTTCAGATTTATCTAATGTATGTACTTATATTGCATATCATGAAAATATTTTGTCTTTCCTGTGAAACGTATAGAACTTTGGTTTCGGTTTGTGCGGAAAGGCAATGTATAAATGCTATGTTTGGTATATTGTGTTGTGCCATTTCGTGGAAACTTTTTTAATGTAAAAAAAGAGATATCTAAACTAGGCCAAGTTCTGCAGCAATGCGGTATTCCATATTCCATCATTTTAAGTAATACCGTACATTTGTAATGGTGACACGCAGCGCAAGTACGCATCATCGTTACATAATACATTCAATCTCGAAGACCAAGAGCACACAAATTGTTTGCCAAAATTGTAGCCTTTTTATTGGAACGAAAAATTGCCAATTGAATCGATGAATATGCATTTATACATGTTTTGCACATGCATATACTTACATATTATACGCGCATTGCATTCAAATTCAAATTGAACTATATGTAATGCACTGAAAACATAAGCATGACAAATTTAAGCACAAATTGCACACTCATTATCAAACGGGGATTTGAAAAAATGGCGACGATTCGTGTTCAAAATGACCATATGAAAAAATAATGCAATCCTAACCATTTAACTTGTTTTTTTAAAGGATGCGTGCAATTTGTTTCACCATCTCCATTCGCATTATGAAAAGGTATTTGTGGCTATAAAAAATCAAGTAAAAGTTAAGGTGAAGGTGAGAAATGAGAAAAAGAATGAAACTGAAGCATAATATGAACTTCCATGCATGGTGTTGTTTTAAAAACAAATTATACTTCACACAGTTTGGTTCATCAAGCATGTTTTTCCTTGACTTGGTATATAACAATTTACTTTGAGAAAAGTGAAGACCACTAAACAATTACATTATTACTTGAAGTGTGTCCAAACATGCTAGCTGCCTATCCGAGTTGTTCCCCTGAAAAAAAGTCATTTACTCACGTACTTTACTCGTCAATATTTCAGACGTACGTTATGTGCCTACTGATGATTAGATGAACTGTACACAGGTGTGTATTGCTATATATAAAAATTAAATTAATGAGCTTTTAATAGTTCTAACTCTCTGAGAAGATTGGCCAAAGAATGGGCTGACTACCGTTTCGCTTCTCACACTTCATAATAATATATCAAATTAACCTTTTCTGGAGGAGAGCAACTTGTAACGGAAATGACGCAATAGGTATATGGGATTGTGATAGTGATGATGGGTCTCATTGTATTGATGTTACACGTATTAAAAAAGTTCCAAAAATACAACTTTGAGCTCATTCAAGGAAAATGTCAGTTTATTTTACGCATTTTCATGGATACCCATGGTACTATAACATGGTACAATCTAAAAAGACAGGTCACTGTATGCCAAATTGTTTGGTTTGTGGAATGAATGAGCTGCTTTTTTCTTTTGTTTATTTTTATAGTCATATTTTAATCAAGGTAAGTAATTGAAGCCCCAGCCCCATGCACTCTATCACATTGTCCAATTAATTCCAATAGTGTACTTCTTTAGCTTATAGTTCTTTCGCTCGTTAGGTGAAAAATAGCAATTATGCCTAGCCTAATGCAACTATAAAAATGCTGGAACTCCTCATCCGTGAAATGTATTCAGCTTATCTTGCTCCATAAAATAGCTCCATAGACACCAGTCACAATGTTTACCATCTAACTAATCGTTGTTTTAATTTATTCGAGTAAAAAGAAACAATCCCATGTTTTTGCACAGAAAGTAATGCTAACATGAAAAAAAATTATAACTGGTTATATAAAAAAGATAAGACAGAACATATCGTTCTTTGGTAATCCACTTTGTTGACGCATGGATTTAGTGGACTACCCGGCTTGTTTAGAGCACACTAACTATGTTTTTCCCATGAGAAGCCAACCGTTACGCGAACACGCACTTGGCAGAATTCATTGCATTTTCCTTGAAATTCCACGAAAATCTCTAAATCATCATATTTCATCGCTTTTCTAGATACCAGCATCTTTGCATGTAATTAAAATGAAACTGAGAACGATCATCATAAATTATGAGTTAAACAATGCATTGAATTAAATCAGCACTTTATTCATGAAATTCAGTACTAATTCTCTAATTAAATAATCTATAAAACAATAAATCAGTATACAATACTTGACAAATTATATACGCTAAATATATTATGTACAAATGTACTTTATATATTTTAAACTGTTTTAATTCTCGTCAAAAGAAAGTAAAAAAAACATTGCCTTAACCATAAATACATGCCTATTTAATAAAATAAAAAACACGTCTACATGCGCCGAATATAAGTAACTTCTGCAGTCAATCTTGAAGGACACACAATCATTGTTGATCTTCCAAATGGTGGTCCTCCCACACTTCTTGCCAAGGGTAGCTCCCTTTTATTAATCCAATGACTAGGAACAATGCTTGGAGTCCTGTAGAACAGATTTGACTGAGGATGTCCAACAGAAGGCCCAGTGCTCCATGATTCAGGTCGTTTGTTACTAGCAGGCTGATGATTTGGTCGTAGTAGACTATCAACAGGAACGGCATATCCATTGCTTGATTTTCTAGATGGACTAGTTCCATTTTGAGCTATTTCTTCAGAAGATGAGCCTTCACCATGATGACCTTCCTCGTCTTCTTCCGGTGTGGAAACTTCTTTCCAATGACTTCGAACAAAGTCATTGAGCGTCAGGTTAGAGCCTGCTGACCTAGAGCCTCCAGAGAAAATGCCTCCTCTTACATGGCGTAAAGTAACAGGTGCATAATCATCAGCATCGCTGCTACTAGTACCGCCCCCAGTACTTCCACCATGAGTGCCTTGCACACTTCCTAAAGATTCCTCCGCTTTTTCTAAATACTCGTCATCATAGTCATCTTCATCATCATCATGGTCCCCAACCACCACAGGAGAATACTTGCGTGCAGAGCTTCGTCGACTAGCGCTGGTTCCATGGGTATTGCTATTAGTAGACTTTGTTGTGGAGTAGTTTCCAGTAAGGGCTGAAATTCGGGAGGGTGTATTCCTTCTACTTGCAGACGTACCCCTGCCATCAATGATTTCATTTCGCTTGTTCAGCATGCCTCCAGTCCCATCTGCCTCGTCAGAGGAACTTTGATGGGAGGACAAAGATTTTTGGCTTTTCGTTGGAGAGTCTTCTTCTTCGTTGCCTCCTTCACAGGAATCACGGCGTGATTTCGTTGTGCTATAGGTTTTCCCAAATGTCGATGTATGATGATTGCGGAGTGCTTGTCTCCGTTCTTTACTCATGTAGATACATTCCTAAACAGAGGGGGAAATAAAACAAATGTTAACAAATCTTTCTTTTTTGTCAATGTTGAGATAAGGTAAGGTAATCTAAAGATATCACATACCTGAAGAAGCGTGTACCACTGATGAAGAGCTTCCGTATTATCATTTGGTACTCGAAGCAGGATACGAGGCTCTTGTGGCAAGACAAGAGCGACTAGAGAACCACTTCGCCGATTTTCCCATCGAATTTCTTCCACCTCTGCAAGTCGCAACTGCAATAAAAGATCCGATAAACGTTAATATCATGTCATTTCAAGACGATACGGAGAGAAGATTGAAAATCGAAATAAAAATGTCGTACCTTGAAAATAAAGGATCCCATTTCTGACAACGTCACTCCAGAACGATGAACGGATGCACTTCTTCGGAAGCAGTTCAGATAATCTCTTGTTAAAATCACATATCGTTCCTTCCATCGCGACCATAGTTTTTCTCGTTGTTGCATCAACACACCCTTCTTAATCGCTGGGGGGTCGCCCCAGATATCTACGCATTCTGTGCCACCGGAGCCGTGGTCAGACGTGCCCCACACTGATTGGGTTTTCATAGTTTCGTGGCCAAAGTCCAGAGCATTTGCAAATTTTTCCATCTAGTAGTGAAAAGAGAAAATAATGAAATAGATAAAAAAAACAAGCATAAATACGTCAAACAAATTTTTATTGTAAATTTTGAAATCTTACATCAGGATGATCAAGCCAAAATGAAGACGTCGCAATGGATATTCGTTTAGGATTGACAAGGGTTGAACTGCATTCACGGGGACTTTTGGAATGACGAAGAGTCAGTGTTGAAGCGCCTCCCGGTATGAACAAAGAGCTATTTCTCTTTGGAGGGAGAGGAGCTGTCTCGTCCGGTGCAGGAGGGATGTTTTGCAATTCCTCCAGACATTTCGAAGAAGCACCTCCTTCCCCACCTCCACATTTTGTGCGACTCGTCAGACGAGGAAATGAGTTGGCAGTCGTCTCGCATTTGTCAATCTAACAAAAAAAGTAAATATAAATTTAAAATTTCTTTCTTTTCTAAAAAAACATTGAGAACATTCGCATATAAAATTAAACCAAAAAGGAAAGTATAAATTTTGACAGGTCGGATAATGTACATAAGTAGCTTTCGAATTGGCAGTTTTAGTGTTCTATTGTTGCAAAATATCTTGGCAAAAGGGGAAAATATTTTATATAGCGTTTATGAATGCATGTGTATAAAAAGCATTTTGTAATTTGAAAAAACAAAATGTTAGCAATGAGCATACAAGTCAAACTTTAATTTAAACAGTGAATTAGAGCATAAAACCTAAAACAAAGTCATATTTGATTGAACAAATTATTTTTTGTTAACTAAGTTTACAATGTGCATCCCTTTTCCACTGCAATTTGCATTGCATTCTTCAAATAGTGCATTTCAATTTTATTGCCTTGATATTAATTCAAACACATAGGCAGGATCAACCTCAAGAACACTCCCCCACAACAAGTACACTTACACTTTTCCCCTATTTTTCAAGTGGCAATAATATCAAGTGCTCTAATAATGTGAAATAAACCCCAATTCTGCGGCTTGCACATTTTCGTTAGTAAAACGAGTAAAAGTTTAGTTAGCAAGTCGTAAAAATTATATGTACATTCATTAAAATTTGCACCTACTTCTTGCACTCTACTTGTTTTGCATAGCAATACAAATTGCATTGTAAGATAAAATATAAACAATGTAAATACTGATAGACTGATATGATAACTGATCATTTACTTTAAAAAATATTAATATTAACAAAATATTAACTTCACTCTGTGTGGAAAACCAACTTAACTGTAATTAAAATTGGGCTTACACGTTTCCTCTTTCTACGAAGCCTCCTCAACGTCCCAATCACATTTCTCGTCGTATTCTTCAAATTCATTGTCATTTTCCGTGGCATCTCAAATTTGTATTAGGAAACTGGTTATTACGTTACATTTAACATTGTACCCACTCTCCTCCTTCTGTGTACATAATAATTATCCCTCACTATTTATACACACACAGATATACATTTTTTATGTTAATGTTCACTTCACAAAATAGCATTTTTGGATCCGTTCTTATCCTTTTCGGTATTTATCTTTTTAACGGTGAGGTTAGACCACACATAGGTTTCACAACAAGGCGTACTTTGCAATGCAAATGCACAATGCGAATTTTTTTAATGGTGCAACATATTCATAAGAACAAGTAATGCTTGCTTTGACATTGTGTCATATTACAATGACTTAATTAAGTCATGAGCTGCTGAATAGAATAATCATTATTTGTCAAAAACCAAAACCACATTGTCACCACTACTGCGCCAGCAACAAAGTCAGGTCGCACCAACGAGTCCTTTTATGGTAGTAAAGCAAGCTTGTCCTGCTCATCTCGTATGAAAAATCCACCAATGAAATTTTCGCATTGTTCTATGCAACTTTGCCAATTCCAATTACGGGAAATTCTGATGAATATTATAAGCGTAAAAATGTGTGAAAACAAAAAAAAAACTTCTTAAAACAAAAACAGTAGTTATTTATTTGGACTTGGTGTATGATTTTTGCAGTTGACATTCACGACGTCAAGCCAGAGAATCAAGTGTTGTCAAACAATGTTCACATGAAAACGACAAGCAGCAGAATTAACAGAATTCCACATCACAAATTCTGCACGTGGACTAGTAGCCACTTTGTTTTATTACTTGTCACTGCACCTCTGACTCTGACAATGCTCATCACTCAACAAATCCCCATCATAGGGGGGATGGACGAACGGAAGCCATATAATAACCATCTCATTTAATGTTTACATTTTTATAGCTTATTGACCACTAGGCAACAATGACAATTTTTTTGGCACTTGGAAAAAAATGACACACTTTTGGCTCGTGGTTTCATTCTCGTCGTCACCAAGAAAACAGGAGGTTCTTCATTCTCATACAAGTTCTCATATCTACGAAGAACAAGAGGAAGAAGAACTGATCCTAAAGTAGGTATGCAATTAGAAAAACACAAGAAAGAAACCAACAAACATCACTCATAACATAACACTTGCAACAATCAAAAAAGTGGCAAACGCCAAACAAGTGCCGATGATGATGGGAAGAAGGCGAGAGAAAAAATGACAATAAGTTTCCTTTATTTTCTTCTACCTATTTTTCTATGTAAATAAACAGAGCTACCAACTAACTCTTTTTCATAGTTACCATAACTCTTAGGCCCGTATACGCAATACTATCGTTTCAACCTGAATCGAGGTTTGAATTCAAGTCAAAATTGATCTCTGAGACCAAGATCAGGCTCGAAATGATATACATAATATAATTTTGAAGCTCGGCTTCTTCAATCCGAGATAAAAATATTTTGTAGCTCGATTTGAGTTGCTGGGCAATATTTTAATAACAACAGTACATTTTCAAAATACGTTGGTGATCCGAGTTCAATCCTACTGCTGAGTAGGTTTGAAAAAATCGGTAGATTGATCTCGGTTCAGGGATCAATTTGCCATTTTCGTCTATTGCGTATATGGAAATAAATCTTGATCTGAGATCAAAATTATCCGTGACGACAGATCAAAAATTATGTGTTATTTTTAATTATGTATGCCAATTGAAACGAGCTTGAGTTTCATCTCAGGTTTATACGCTGGTTTTATCATTGTGTATGTGGGCCTTAAAGTATTCTATTGAATGAGTAACATCACCAACAACACAATACCAACAGCAGCATAATATAAATTACGACAATGAGAATATAATGATGATACCTACCACCCGTTTAATTCAAACAGTCACTTCCACCACCATGTTTATAATGTCATAATAATAAATTAAATAATTGTCTCGTCAAAAGAGGATTAGAGATGTTATCTCCTCAACTTATTCATATTCTGAATACCAAAGAAGAAGGTGGTAGTGATATGGTGGTGGGTGAGCACAAGAAAACTTAGTAGTGCTTCATGCAGAGACCGATACTTAAGTCGTATGACTTACAAAAAAGTAATATTTTATCTTTTAGGCTCGGACAAAACTTTGTACCAACCACGCGCTTTTGTTTCCACTGCATACCTCCCTTTTCTCCTTGAACGAGCTATTTTTCTAAAATATCTTTACATATTTGCAATTACATTGTTCAATTTTCACATCACACTTGACTCAGACATAATAAATATGATGATGAGTGATAATGATGAATAGTTATATATAAAACTCTGAATATTTCCATATGTATCAGTTCTTGCTTGATTATAACTTACGAAAAAGATAACATCTCTCACAAGAATCAACAATGTAAATAAACCTCAAATTTTTATGCCCTTTTCATGGGCAACAGTGAAGGATATGAGAAAAAAGAATGATGTAAAAGGGAATCTTCTTATTACACCAAAAATGCGAAGGAGATCAACAGATCTTTAATTATTTCGCTAATTATTTGAGCGTTTATTTTTAATCTATTTTTTTACATGGACTCACTGTAGAAACTTACTCAACTCTTAAAATTACATACCACCTTGTGTAGCCGCAAACACTAACTTTGACTTCCCGTGTGTAATGGTATGAGCTGTCGTTGTCGTTGTTTGCAGAAATTTGTTATTTGGAAAGGATGACGATACGATACAACTCTCAACACCAGCAAGGAGAGGAAAGAAGATGACACACATTTTCACTGCTAATCTTATCAATTTAACAGCAGAACAAGCAAAGACAAACTTTTTTTTTATTCCCTGACTCAATTCAGTTCAGTCAGTCATTGTCCCCTGCTAGCGATCTTCTGTAAAGGAGTGCAACAGTTCACCAGTAAGGAAAACGATTGACTATTAATGGGAAAACCTTTGAAGTAAAAAAACGTGCATATCATCGTACTGTTCGTTCTACATGGCAAATAACACCACCAACGTATCACCATTGATATTGTAACAAATCATATCATCAGAGAAAAAATAAAATACATATTCCTCGTGGAATAATGCGGCGGAGTAACTATCAACACCTGCCATGTCATGCAGTGCAATTATTTATCTCTTCCCCACGCTCGTCCATCGTCCTCACTCCTCACCCCTTTACAACTGCATATTACTGATCCTAATTTAACAATGGCCAACGTTTTTCTGTACTATGAACTTAAGTGGGAAATCAATCTAAATAGAATACAAAAAAGAGTTGGAGAGAGTTGACAATTGGCGTATCTTTAACAAAAATATAATTACAGGGTTCTCTCTAGTTAATTTTATTTTATGGTTATTGTGTATCGTGCCACACAATGACCGGTTCAAATGTCTTTTTACTATCAAACATTTGAGTGTGCATTATCATCATCGTTAAGTGAAGAATATGACTGCACTTGACTTGACTTATTGTCCCCATCAAACTTCACAATTTCATGTTGTTTTGGACAATCCTTCGTAATTGTCGTAAATTAAAGGGTATCTCAATCTTTATACTTTACAACAACCATTGTCACTCTGTATTGCGTTCATTTCATATCATGTCATCTTTCCAATCGTGTTTCCTTTCCTTTACCCTCAATTGTGTTTTGTTACTTTTGAATCGTTTTTTTATTTCTCTTCTCTTAGAAAGCTTGATAATAAGGAGTTCCTTGATCATCATGTGATGAAATAAGGTAAAAAAAATCATTGTCGAATCAAGTTTGAAATTATTTACATAATACAATTTGAAAGGACGACAATGATGAAAATAAAAAGAAAATGATGTATAGCGGAGTTCTCTCTGGCACGCAATTTAGATAACCTACTGCCTTTTGCTTACGCTATCATTATCATTTTAATTGTTGCACCTTTGATAAAAAAAATAAACTGAAATTGTAGCAAAAGCAAAACAACAATAAAAAATGAACAAAGTTATTAAGATGGTATTACATGATAGGAAGATGACAAGAAGGGGAAATGCAGCAATAAAAAAAATGGTGCGATTGAAATAGAAAAAGTGCACTTTGAATGAATGCAAATGCAACCTCGTGTTTTTGAATGAGCCATTTGATATAGTGACCAAATAAATTCAGTATGGCAATGTTTATATAATTACGTAGCATTTTCCCCATTTGCATTGGCAATGTTAACAAAAACAAAGGTAATGCAATTTACTCTAGTTATAACATGCCACAACATAAAAATCACATTATCATCAATTATGTTCGTTTTCAAACGAATAAAAAGAAAATCAAATCAAGAACAAGAAGTAAACTTGTTTTTTTCCTTTTCTGTTTTAATCAGAATCTAGAGTCAGTCATAAAAAAGTGATCGATAACATGTTAGATAACTTTTTGATCTATTGGAACATCAAGCATGTGTATTGTTGTCACTCTTGAACTGTTTCATATAATTTCAATTTGTGATGCGCTTGTGTCTTTCGTTTTGTCAGTCGTAACAAAAAGAGTTACTAAATTACATAGGTGAATTGCTTGTGTTGTGACTTTTTATCCTCTCGTGTCTGGGGGTGGATCAGAGGATGCTTTCATTTGATGGGTGGTCGATTTTTTTTCTTGTCCTTTAAAAAATCAACATGCATATGCATTGTAATTTGCGTTGTTGTTAAATACAATTTTGTTGATTTGATTATGATGAGATCAATGACATTTAACATTTGGAAAAAATGTCATTTCAACTTTCAGCTTGTTAAATTGTAACTTGGTCATATATTTAGAAAATACAACAAAATTTATGTACATGTCCATCTGATTAAAATCTTGTAGCATAAAAATATTATTTATGTATCTTTGCTGCAATGAGCTTTATGTTTTTTCTTAACTTACATTTACATACTTCCGTTCAAGTTTTGCTGAGCATCACAGAAATAACATCCACCACACCACTCATATTAGAAAGATAACGGAAGTAGCAAAAAAAGTACTAAAAGTAAAACTGCAAAAATATTCTTCTCTGAGGCGTTACGCACTATTTCATAATAATATAATAAAATTTGATGCACATTGTGCATAAATCTAAAAATGTAGATGTAGTGTGCCTTGCAGATAACTGCAACAGGCGTATTTAGAACAAGAAAAACTGGTAAATATTTCATAAACTCTCGAGCATTTTTTTTCTTATTGAGTAACCGCATGATGCACACATGTGTAAAACAAAATTGGTTACAAAAAAGTATTTAAACGTTTATGATCATCATCATTATTAGTCATTTTATTGTGAGAACATTTAATAAAAATAGCCTGTCTGCAAGCAAAGCGCGAGGACACGACCAGAAGCACACTTCTCATTCACACCATCATCATCATCATCACAATCAGTATCACAATCGGTGCATTTAATTTAATACTAATATTTTTCTTCCTTATTTTTCCTTTCCTTACCGGCTTCCTTCTTGCCTCAGAACTCAGAACAAGTGATTGTTTGACTGATGCTTGCTTATGATTGATGGAAAAGAAGGTGTGCTAATTTTTGTTGCTGCAGGTGGACTTTTCCCCAAAATTAAAAAATTAAAAGTGTCGCAATCATAAAGGATCATCACATCGGTTTCATTAATTCATTTCTCAAGACGCTATGGTAAGGTATCAGGTTGACGGTATGTGTATACCATTAGCATAATATTGTGGGTTATGCGGTGCAATTTAATAACAGGTTTGTGGCATTATATGCAATATGCAACATCACTTTTTTATCACTCTGCTCTTCATTTCATTGATGATACGGTGAACTATACCTTCCGATGCAGTAACATGATCTAGTCTGATGGGGATGGTGTGAGTGTGCCAATGTAATTAGCATCCAAAGTTTCTAATTGTAAACGATGTTTTAGACACATTAATAAACCATTAAAAAGGGCCAGGCAACTTTTCCGTTTTCTTTTCGGATGGGACATAAAGGACTTCCTTGTTTCCTCCCTTTTCACAAAAGTTTTGTAATGTGTAACACAAAAACAGTAGGAAAACATGCTATTGTTCCACCTGCAGCTACATATTATTCATAAAAAGGATGACGATGATGATGATGATACGATTTAGTAGTCTGTGATCTCCTCCCAGTCATTTTTATATCTTCCCTTGTAGCCTCTCCGCCAAACACGAACAAATTACTTTGGTGAACAATAAAGAGTTCATTTTTTAAAACATGGCAAGTGACCAAAACGATTGTCTAATATTATTATCGACTAGATTCAATAATGAAGTAACAATGCTTCATAATATACCAATTTACGCAACAATTGCAATTTGTACTGTCTTGTACTTGTATAGTCTTATCTAGCTGTATCTCGCATGTGTCCAAATATTTTTATGAATATATTTTTTTCTAATCACATTGTAATTGTTGAGTTCTCTAACTTATTCGTGATATACATCCATCAGACTTGAGCATATACATTATACATCATAAATCCAACAATATCCATAGGTAATCCCTTTTTTGAGTGAATGACACTGACACGCCTACGCTTATGATTATTTTTTAATAAGAAACATGCTCCATTAAATCCCAAATAGTACTCTGCTATTAAACAAAGGAGTGAACGATCAAACCCCAAACGTAATCTCTGCATCATTAATAATCTCTGCATCATTAATAATCTCTGCACTTTATCTTCCGAGGTGGATTTAATTATTGTCAACTGATGTTTTTTTTGTAGAAAATTAGTGGTCACGATCACATAATGAATGAAACATTACCAATTAAGACATTCATTTACAACAGGGTCACCAGTAATAAAAGTCACCACAATCGCCACAAAATTATATCCAAAAGTTCATTTTCATTCAAGTACAACAACTTAAAAAATTGGCCACTTTATCAATATCGGAACACTAAATACAGATAGGGGACATACTTTGTACTTATCTTTGCTAAATTCCATGCCATGGACAGAGACTTGTAATTTTTGTGTAATAATTTGTAAAAAGGATATGATTACATACTACACATGAGCTAATTGTTAAAGTAGACGCAGTAAATATTTTGTAGTAATAATAGTTTCCATTAGATTTATTGCTACAATACTCCACTTCTTTTTTTTGGACAGGGGCATTATTTTGTTTGAATTGCTTCGTTATCGTCACATCCCATCATATTTATAGCTTCAAACAGATAAATAACGATAAGAGCCATAAATGAATGAAACATGAACTTGTTTGTTTCTTCTTTATTTTCTGAGGTAAAATTATAACTTATTCGGCTGACAAAATAAGTGCATGCATTGTCATGTGCATCATAAAACTAAAATAGTTTGCAGTTGTAACAATGCCCTCATCTCTAAACACGCTTATGCTGATGAACTCCACTTTTTCGCAAAAATAATGAATTACCAACGGCCTGCTGTCGGATTGTGCAACGATCTTCGTGCTACATGCACATGAACAGCACACACCACTAAAATAAAAATACCATAACAAAGTCACATTTTGTCAGTTGAGCCAGCAGTTGACTGACTCATTTGTTTGGGGATATTCTGCAATTTTTTTGCTTGTCGAGGGTTACAAATTATTATGAATTGCCAACAGTTCATTTATACTGCGGTACGGTACAGTAATAATAGCAACAAGGTATTTTTAAGGAGGAAAGGCGAAATATTTATTACAATTTTTTGCACAGAGGTAAGAGGGTGGGTGGAGTGGAAAAAATTATCGTTGGACAACCGCCATGACTGCCATCATCATATGCAAGTTTGAAATGAACGTGACATGAAGCATGCATGCAGTGCCGACCAAAATGATATAAAATTCGAATGGCTTTATGAACCAAGCATAATATTTTACTTTAATCAAATTTGTACTGTTGACTGTAACAGGTATAATGACAAAATAGAATGCGTTAAATCCATAAATCACATTAAATTCAAGACTCTGTTAATTCATATAGCCTTTGGATTCAGATTCAATTCAGGACATGTGTTGCATGACTTACTCAGTTTTTTTATTCATTGCTCTGTCACGCTTACTACGCTTGAATAAATAATCTTGGAACTCAAAAAGTAAAAGTGAATTTTAAATCGGCTCAATAAAATCTGGCACGTTATTCCTTTTTGACATTGTTAACTGATCAGCTGGAATAACGAAACAGCTGAATTGAATTTAGGTACAAGAATAATTACTGCGAAAGACACGATCAAAAATATGTTGAACCGTGAGCGTTGTTGCTGTTGCTAAAGCTGTTTACATTCAACAATGAAAACATGACTAATAAAGTCACTCAAAGTAACGATGTCACCATTATTTTATTTGGTTTGACCGATTTGAATCCATTGTTTTGATTCTTCACGAAGAAGGTGATGATGATCATGAGGAGGTGATTTACCATCATTTGCAAAAAATATATAACAGTAGTACAATGAAGATGTGAAGCTATAGCTATGTTATGTATAGGCAAGTCAATTCAAATTTCACAAGCCAAGGTAAGGTAATTCTGCTGTGATTTTGGGAAGACGACGAGGATTATAGCCGCAATGAATGATGCCACAAGAAAATTATGCGTAGTACTCTTCTTGTTGCGATGATGCGTTGGTCTACTGGCATTGTTTACCGTTACATTACAAAAAGATTTTGGATAGCAAAAATATAAGCTAATGGCAATCATCATCAATGAGAATGCGATGGTCATATTTGTATTCATAAAAATGTAGGTGAACCGTGACATGCGAGTATCAAAAAAATGAATGTTGTAAATTACGTGATAGATAACAAAATGGTAATATGGATTTATTTCGTGGAGAATTGCGATCGACAATACCCACTGGCCAATTTGCTGTACTGATTCTGAAACGCTCTAATGAGTTTTCTTGGAAAAGTTTCATAGCGATTCTTTGACGAAATGGGAATAGAAGTGAAGCGATTGAACTTGATTGAATTAAGTTCAGGTTAACTTTTAAACCTCCCATGGCCACTGTCGTTCATGATAACAAATCGCAAAACATTTGTCGTGGTTAGTGTATCAGACCTACATAATAGACTAGAACAACTCAGATTTTACTGAAGCTTGCTTGTGCTGCTGACTCTGTACTTTATAT
>JAQFZH010003018.1:0-14827 GCA_034695485.1 Entomobrya nivalis | reverse complement strand
GTACCCTATGGCAAGAAACTGAGCTATGCTTTGTTTATGATGTGATGTAAATGTATAGGTTCCGAAAGGGCTTAAAGTGAGCAAAGTTAAATAATTAGATTTATTAGTAGTCATTGTAGTAAACGTTTTTAGTGTAGTTTGTCTGCTAGCCAAATCCTTCATTTGCATCCTTTGTATAACTGATAGAATGATCGATCTGTTACAATTATAATACGCATTTGTTCACTGTTTCAGCTTGAATATCTAAAACAAAAGATAAAATCTTTTAACAATATTATCCCTTGCCTGATTATAGCACAGTGAAGTTGGCCTTGACAAAAAAGAATTCATGATGTCTTTAACGTTGTTAAATGAATAAAGATTTCAATTTTGTACTAATTTCTTTTAGGTTTCGTTTTTCGGCTGCATTGCAACTTTTCGTGTTGCTCAAAACGAATTGCAAACACATCAAATCAGCGAAATGTTTTAATTGGAGGTTTAAAAGTATGCAACATACGTATAAACACTCAAAAGATTGAATCAAGTAAATACTTCTGCTTTGTTCTATGTCAGTTCAGTTCAGAATATATGAATTAAATATTTAAAAATACTTTTAGTTATGGTTATGGTAACCGTTTTGCTAAGAGTGTTTTATTTGCTATTATATGTAGGGTATTTACACCTTCACATAATCTTGTTTAACTATCTTTCTTATAATCTTTTTTATAAGTCGGTAATTCGGTTAGCGTAAGGATTTAGCACCCTACAATTGCAACCAATTTCAAAACCTAAGGCCATTCTAAACTAACAGGGGAAGAGGAGCATCACAGTATTGTAAATTCGGCAATAGTATTATAACTAGCACATTTTTTGTACAATATATTTATTAATACTCGTAATTCATTAAATCTGAATAAAAAGGAGTACTCAATTTCACACCACAAAAAACACCAATTATTACCAAGATTATCAATCAGACATCCGTGATAATATATGTGTTCAATCATAAAACAAATTCGTTTTAGATTGGTTGTAGAAAGTTTCATTTTCAGCCTCGTAAATGTAAATCAATATGCCTTCAAATATGTATGCAGACTTTTATCGGGAATACCAAACCTATACAAAAGTGTAGATATATACGTATACATACATAAATTAAGTAGCCTCTTTCTGTTAAATCTTCTAATTTCTTAGAAGATTACTATCTTAAAGACAGCTGGAGATATTCCATCTCTATCTATTGTTGTGATAGGGAAAATCTCTATTTCAATCCTGTCCTGTACACATTAATCAAGAAAACCAGTGCTTTATTTATGCTGCTTATAGAATGTTAAAATGTGAATGATGATGATCAAGAAGAAGCCCTTTTTTACTATTTACTTTGCAGTGTTGTTAGTCGTAGCTGTTCTTTAAAACTGTTGTGTTGTGGTGGATCCTGTAACTCGACTACGCATTAAGTCCACACGAAATATAAGTCAAGAAAGTAAACGTGTTCCTCAAATATCGTCAAATATATACTGACAACTTAACACTATGGCTTTCATATACAAATATAAAATGTCTTGAAATTCTTTTCGTATACGATTTAATATTTAAAACGAAGAAATCACTTACAATTTACGAGAATCACGATTTAACTCGACTACGCATTAAGCTCACCCGTAATATAAGTAAAAAAAATAGGCGTGCTCCTCAAAAATCGTCAAATATATACTGACGACTTAACACTGGCTTAATATTTAAAACGAAGAAATTAAACTGGATTTCAATTTTCATCAAGTTTTAAAATGACTTAAGATAATTATACAATTGTTTTTCAAAACCTCGATACCTATGAAACGTTTAGAACAAAGTACTACTAGTTATATATTGTATATTTTTTCAACTTCATATCGAAGTAACTGCAATAATCTGGTACGATGAAAATCTTATAAGATGTTAAAATGCGAGTCATGATAATGAAGAAAATAAAAGTTATTTTCATCTTGACTTTGCACTGTAATTTATGTGATGATAGATATGAGATGGTTGCTGCTACGAACCCAATAGTATCCAAATTACGCATTAAGCTTTTGAGTTATAAATCGATATAAGATAGATTTGTTTTGTTACACTACTAACTATACATTTTTATAAGAAAGAGTTCCATAGAAATGAAATTCAGTTGAGTTAAAACTCCAGTCCTACAAAATTAAAATTATTATTTAAGTTGTTCTAGCATACTTTTTGAAAAGTAAACGGGTTTTCATTTATTTGGCTTTATCCTTTTTTACTTTCGTGTAAACTTGATAAATTATCCTTCATATAAATAATATTGAATATGTACACAGATACACGTTTTAAAAACTGTAAGCAGTGCACAGGTTCTAAATATTTTACTACTCGTTGTGATGTTTTAAAGGATATACGAATCAAGTCAACAAAAAAAATTGCACTATTTCAACCTATTTATGACACTAAACCAATTTGTACATACTATGAATTCAAGGAAATTGATACACCCTCTGTGTAATTAGTAGATGCATTTAAAACTAATTATCCATAAATAGCAAGTATTTTAAAAATCAACAACTCGGTAAAATTTTGTCTATAGCTACATGCACGTACAGTAGTTACAACCAATTTGAAAATCAGAGACAGAGATTAAAATGAGGGCCATATTCGTGGGCATCGTTTCCATACTTGAATTAATACTTGAAGTCATGCTAATATTATCATTTTGATTGGCATTACAATGATAAATTCAAACTTGTAATGCAACAACTTTGTGCAGTAAACCAAAAAATACTACAAACTAAAACAATTAACAATTATTGTGCTTTTTACTACGGATTGTGAACCACCACCACAAAATTATTCCGTACCTGATACTTATGCACTACTAATAGATTAGATACATTTAACAGTTGTAAATGGTATATTTGACACTTAAAAAACAACACCCGATTAAATCATCATTATAGATTAAATTTTAGAGTCCAACTTACCATTATTTGTTATCATGTCAAACACGTTCGAGATGGATTCCTCCATTTCCATCTTACACTATTTTGTATACAGTTGCATACACAACCACTAGTTAAGTGTTTCACTTTATAATTTGATATTCGAAATAATTCTAATTCATGAACCAGTCAAAAACCTCACTGGAGGATTACTTGTATAAAAGTTATTAAATGCTCTTCCCACTCGGAAATATTTTCTAAACACTCATAGGATTATTTCAAGGTCTAAATAAAAACCGACTTAAAATTTCACACTTCGTGTAAATATCAACTACAATACTAACATGATACATAAGTATACAAATATAAGGCAACTGCGTTTGAGATTAGGTATAGAAAATGATATTTTCAACCATATATATATATATTTCAGTTTGTAGAATTTTCACTTTTATACCACAAGTGTAATAACGTATGCATATGTATATATATTAACTGATGCACTGACGACGTGGCCAAATATAACTGACTGTTAAATTGTCTCATTACACATTATTTAAAACTGAACAACTTAAAATGTGTGAAAGATATATATACTTATTATTGTGGTAGGGAACATTTCCATCCTGTCTTGCCAATACTAACGAAGGAGATCCGTGCTTTCTTAAGCGAAAACAGGTGGTTGCACCATGCATAAGTATATCCCCCCTTTTATTCTTCATATCGGACCGATAGATACTAGAAGGTTGCTTTAAATCTTGTAGAATAATATACTACTCGCACACTGTTTTACTTATATAATAAGAATATTGCATTGTCATTGGTCTTGTTACACTATATATATATATATTTATACATCGACTTTTACTAAGAGGAATTTAATTTACTTAACTTACTAAAATACTAACATTATACCAAACAGTTTTTCACACTAGTTATTTAAATGCTACGTAATGCCAATGATTTTCTAAATATTGCATTGTATACTTTGTATATACGCATTCTTAGTCGTCCAATTGGTACGGGACTGGGAAACAATGAAATTCAAAAAATAATAACGGTCCTAAAATGCCACATGTAATACTCCGAATGGTTTTATTGCCGTTTTAAGAGTATGTTACTATATACAAACATGCATTTGCATAATTTGCTTCCAGTTCTTTATATTTTAGATTTAGATTAGGCTCATTATAGAAAAAAATTAAGATTCATTAAACGTTGTATATATATAGTGTATTCTGTTTCCTAGCCAAATTCTTTATTTCCTTCCTTTGTAGAACTGATAGAATAATTGATTTGCTAAATTTACAATACACTCAGATATGAGGCTTTTCGAAATTGGAAAGCTATAAGAAAAGTGATGAGTAAATGATTTGTACATTTTCTTCAATAGAAATTAAGCTTACAGTTGCATCCGTACTATTTTTACACTGACCAAGACCAAATATATTACACTGAGCCAAATTGAATTTGTCTAAATCTTTTAATACGAGTTTTTATATATTTTATATTCATTGTATAGTAGTTTTACTAAAGAAGAGATGGATGGAAGCTTATGCTTTATCTGCTCTCATAGCATTATCAAATCATCATCTATGCAATATGCAATCACTATCACCAATGTCGGCAGCATGGAAATTTAACTCAGGTCATGTGTGTAATTTGAAATGCTATCATAAACCCTGCGTAAGCCGCAACAGCAGCACTTGGTAATAGCCGGTACTCTGTTTTTGTTATAATTGTGATATTATCAAGTTAGCAATTATGGTGGTTATTAAACGCAATCGAGACAGATGGACTATGTAGATACAGCTATAAATGATTTATTTCAAACTTACAAAATGTACTATTAATCTTAACAATTTTTGGCATATAAGCTTTATCACTAAAATATCATGATCATTTTCCACACAAGAAATCAAAGCAAATTTTATAAAAATGGCAACAAATCAGTATTTTATAAACTTATCACTGGAAAGGGTTGACGTTACATTTAACATAACAAAATTACAACTTTGAAATATTTCGATGTTTTCAACTCCAATTTAAGACATACATTTACGTAACAAAAGGTGCAGCTCCAAATAAACAAAAAAAATTATACTGAGACTTGAAATTAATTTTATTTATCTTTAATCCAACATATCTAATATTGAAGTACTTAAATAATTTGCCATGTAACGGAACATACAGCATAATCACCAGAAAGAGATTTAGAATATTTTTACTTTTGACTCTTCAAATTTCAATTTGTATTTGAGTTAAACTTGTAATCGACTAATCATGATTCACTTGACTAATTTTAATCACAGTGGTGAACAAGTATACATTCCACCAATAAAACCAATTCGACTAAACGTTTTTTAAACATTTTACTACCTTATTGCTTCCTGTAGAAACATCATATATTAAAATTCCATGCAGAATTAACTAATAGCCATTCAACTAAACCATAAACTACATTTTCTTTGGCTTTGGAACTACTGGTTCTTGTACAGTTTCCGTACCAAACCGGAAGGAAGGACCAGCTACAGGTTCAATAGGATTCCCATCATGATCATCATATTCAATTTGTCCATTTGTTGTTTCTACGGTTTGCGTTGCAGCCGTAATCGGTACAATATCGTGATCCAGTTCATCAACCTCTTCCATCAAGTCGTCGTAATTCTCATTGGCAAATAACTGGGAGTTATTAGAAGTACATGTTTCTTCTGTGGGGGCGATAAGAGATTCCTTTTTTTCTTCAATGCGTTTTGATCGTCTTGGATTTGCAGAGAAGTAGAGGAAGTCCGGATTTTCATTCCTCTTTCGCCGGCGTTTTACTTGCTCTTGCTGCCTAATGAAATAAAATAAATTCGTCAATTTTAAAACAAACTCTTATAAATGTCGCATCTGAAACTGTTTTATGCATGTTAAAAATAATACTCTAATAAGCAAATAAACGAATCAACGTAAGGTGTAGTAAGTTAACTACAAGCTTAAAATAAAAAACACAAATGTCGTCCAAAAAAAACGTTACCTGTTTTCTGCAACGTTTGGATCCGCTTCCATCCGATCACCGCCGCCATTTGATGAAGCTTCCATTTGATCATTGCGATTCGAAACTGCTTCCATCCGACCGTCGCCATTTGAAACAGCTTCAACCATTTCAGATTCGATGTTTGATTCATTTTCGACATGTTTGTCCACGCCATTTTCATCAATATTTTCCTTCATCTGAAGTTGCTTCGCTGCATTAAATCGCTCGAGACTCCTAGCAGTTACCTGAGCACATCCTGTGCTTTTCACTGCAACTTGTCTTTTTCTTTTAGGTGTCTGTATTACACCCTTCTGCAATTTCCCATCATCACCAGTACCCTTATCAATGTTTCCAAACAAACTAGAATCCAAAACTGTGTTGCCATTTGCATCTGCTAGTTCCCCAGTTTTAATGGAATCTTCCAAAGGCTCTCCTTCGATATTGGAAACGTTTGAGCACTCATCATTCCCATCATCTTCTTTTTCGCTTCCACAGCTTGTGGAGGATGTTGCGTTGTCACTGTCATGTTGACTTTCAATGACGTTATCATCATCGTCTTGAATTCGCAATTGGCCATCAACTTGCTCATCATCCACTGGCTTATCATCCATACAATCCCCAAGTTTCAAGATGAACTTAAACCCACCAATCTTAGACAAGAATTTTTTGACCACGGTCGCCGAAGACAAATTCACTTCAAGACGACCTTCCTGTTCCACTGTATTAACAAATTTAGTGAGCTGTGCTTCGTTAGCCTCCAAATTCTCCAACTGGTCAAACAACTTTTCATGGTCCCTACAAACATTGGAAAATCCACATAAATTAGTAATTATTCACTGGTATTTTAATAATCACATTAGCGTTCTACTTACGCCCAAAGTTTGGCAGCAGCAATGTCCGCCATATAATTAAACATATACTTCCCAACATTCCCAAGTTGCTCGTTATGCGCTTTGATTAACCCTAAACATTCCTTTTTCTTGTTTAGCTTGGCTACAAGCCGAGTGAAGTACGTCCTTGTCTCTTCTTTCATCTTCTCTTTCCTTTTCATAAGCTCGTCTTGCAATCTATGATTTAAAAAAAAATTATGACACCAACTTATTCATTGGGTTAGGAAAAAGCTGCTTTAATTTCTTAACTTACTCCCTAAAATAATCATCAATCGACTCCATCGTTCTATCCAATTGGGTTGTTTGGAGCTCCTCCCCTTTCTGGTCAATATCAACAGTAGCCTTTCTACACTGTTCCACAAGTGTCCTGGAATGCATATCAATACATTACATTACATTACATTACTTTTACTTTCTTTTTTAATTCTACTCAAAATCCAAAAGAAGACTTCTTCTTCATCACTTTTTTTTATTCGCGTCGGTTACCTAGCATTCTCGATTTTTAACCTTAAGGCCTCCTTCACAATATCCATAGGAATGGGCTCATGTTCCTCGTGATCAGGAGTGCACAGTTCACAAATCCTCAGTTTGCATCTTCGACAGAATGAGTCACCAGGTTTGGCGTGTATCTTACATTTAGATTTTTCTTCCAAAACTTGTGGAAGCGCTAGGATCTTGAGATGTGTCACGTCATTCACTACCTTGTGATCAGCCGTTGCCACCATTTGAGGATGAAGCTGAATAATTGTGAAAAAACAAACAATTAATTACTTATTAAGTTTTAAGATAAAACTTTTTATATGATCGATGGGGGTGGAGTAAAAAAAAATTCATATACATATTATTAAATGAACTTATGCATCTGCTCAAGCTGTATAGTATTGAATATTGGATCATTTTAGTACAATCTTTGACGCCAAACTATCTTTGCTGGTGAAAACTATCTTTTTATTTCTAAAGATAATGAAGATAAAGTTGTGGAACTTTACAATTTTTTAAAACTGAAAGTGCAATTGCCGGCATATCCATTGATCAATCCTACAACTTTTCCAATTGGTTTACTGGTTTTAATATTAGTTCCAAAGGTTGTACTTGTAATAATTTTTACATAGGTACTTATTAATAGGAAATTAGGTAAAATAATGTGCTTACATCCTTGCACTCGACACAAAGGCTTGCCGAACACTCTGGACAATGAGCAACGGCAGGATTCTTACGCAAACAGTAATTGCAAATGAGTTTAACATCTTTTGCTTTCATCTTCATGATAAATATATCCGCTGGAATGATTTTCACAGAGAATTGACTAGCTGGAATGACCATGGAGCACTGCAGACACTTTAAGCCCACCTCTGCAAAACAAACAATACAATTAAAATGTGACCAACTTTTTAACATTACAAGTTATATAATTATAATTGACTTCATTTATTTTTTAAGGCTTCCGTATTTGGTTTTTACCTGAATCTGTGTCACGTTTCAGCTTTTCAATGCATTCATCGGAGCAGAGGAAGTGAAAGCATTCCAATTTGACAACTTCCTTTTTCTCATCTATTTCGCAGCCATACATACATTTCAACCAACTAAGGTCCGGCGTCTGCCTTTCCATGTTACATGTGGCTAAAGGTTCTGAAATAAAAGGACAGCAATACACTTTATAGTTTCAAGTCTACGACGACAATTAAACAGGACTTGAGCATGAATTATTTGAATATTTTGTATAATTAACTAACTCCAAAAAAATAGTATCATTAAAAACTTTTTTAGCTGGTACAAAAATGCTGAACGAAATCATTTTTAAAATTTGTACGAGAATATGCATAAATTTGAGCTCTGGAACCCTCACAAGAAATTCAAACTAATTTCAATCAGGTAAAATGTCAATTTATATTTGCCGAAATTTTCTATAAACCGAGTTTCCCTATTTCATTTCACGTTTACAATCTCCAGTTAGTTAGATTCAAATGAAATATATAGTAACGATAACTAATTATTGGACTTCACTTCATAAAGAGTCGACTCCTAATTACGTGTATCTTTAAATTACTAAATTATTCAGAGATGACCATTGACTAACAACATAGTTATATATTAGCATTTATCTTCCAAAGCAAGATTCTAGCTTTAATACAATGTAATTTTCCAAAGAAATTCTAAAGCCAGTTTAAACTTACAGGCGAGCATAATTTCAATTTAAATTCGTACTAAATGCCTTTCTAAATTTTATAATTTATTTATTGATAGTCACAATTTATTAATTCTGAGTAGAACGGAGTATTCAATTTCGTAAAATATTAAGAACGTTTGAAATGTAAAAATTGAAATCATACGAATACGTTTAGAAAAAGTAATTACTAGTCTTAGATATTACTTCATATTGAAGTACGTATAAATATATAAATAAAATAATCGGGCAAAATATAAATTTTATAAGATATTAAATAGTTGGCGATGATGAATAAATCATATTTTAATCTTCACTAATGCAAAAGTTATAAAATATAACGTAAAAATAAAGGGAAAGTGTGTTTCCAGAAGGATCGAGACTCCGAGCTGTCTGAGGAACCAAAAACAAGGATCCGAAATTCTATGCTTATGACCACATGTATTTAAGTCCCAACAAAGTTGAAAAAGGTGTATACATATGACACTTTACAACACCCGATTAAAACATCATTATTTTACTACTTAAATCATTATGGATTAAGACCAACTTACCCAGTTCAACATTACTTGTCACGGTAAACACTTGCACGCTGGATTCCTCCGTTTCCACCTTAATTGTTTCCATTGTCCTTTTTATATAGTTTTATACAAAACACTTTTAAATGTTTCACTTTGTAATCAGCTATCTCTTCGAAATAATTCTAAAACAGCAAAACATTTAAAATATAAACCTTTTGTACAAATTATTAAATACTCTCAACACTAGGAAATTCTTTCTAAAAACTCAATAATTCATTACATCGAAGTACTCAATTTTGTGCAATACTTTAACGTTTATAGAACATTTCAAGGTCCAAATAAAATCGACCTACGATTTTACATTTCGTGTAACTATCAACTTAAAAACTTACATGATATATAAGCATACAAATTACTGTAAGCAACTGCGTTTAAGATTAGCTTTAGAAAATTATATTTTCACCCCTATATGTATTCAAATTTATAGAATTTTTACTATAATAATAACAAAAGTGAAAAAACCGTAAATACGTATTTAAATATATTAGCAAAGTTTAATTGACTGTTAAATTACCTACATACTTAATTGCTGGAGAACTTAGAATAAGTTAAAGATATTCTTGTTATTGTGGTACGATAAATTTACAGCCTGCCCTGCCAATACTAAACGAAAGAGGTGTATGCTTTCTTAAGCAAAAGCAGGTGGTTGCATCATGCATGAAGAAATACCGCCTTTTTATTCTCCATATCGGACCGTTGACTTGAACTTGAAAGATACTAGATGGCTGCTGTATTACGAGCACACTGTTGTAGTTATGATAAGAATATTGGATTTTCAATGGTCTTGTTACATATATATATATTATTATATCGATTATTATGTACTTAGAAGAAAACGAATTCGATTCCAAATATAATATTTAATTAAACTATGGGTTAAATAAATTAACTAAAGTAGTAACTATATGCCAAACAATGTTTAGTATTAGTTATTTGAATGCTATACAATGTCGACGTATTCCTAAATATTGTATTGTATACTTTGTATATACGCATTCTTTGCAGTTCAGTTGGTACGGGAGTGAAAGCGTTGAAATTCGCATGCTAATGACGTTACCAAAATTGTTAAACATATCATGATTGTTTACTCGATACTTTTGATATTCGTGATTTGAAAGACTACAATTTCAAAATTTCAATTCGCGCTTGAAAACTTCAAAAAAGATTTGACCTATTTGAAAGTTTATATACACAATTGGTCATCTTTGGTTACATTTTTTATAGTACGGCTAGTATCAGTTTTAATGTTTGTCATATTCAAACATATGTACGATCATAAATCATATCTAATAAGTAAAAAATAACCTTTCGTACACTAACAAGCTTTCTGCATGATAGAAACTATCCCGACATTTTGCCTCTGTTAGGAATTTTCTGTAATGAGTGTTCGTAAGAAACAACTATTTCTAATAAAACACGCTAATGAAAAAACACAGTGTAATGAATTTGAATCTACCAACAATGCTAGTCCCATATTTATGGATCAAAGTGAAAAAGTAGTGTCGCCGTCGCCTGATCAATGCATAGGAATTGGCCGAGTGCAATACTGAAAATGCTTAAGTTTTATGCTATGATAAAACGAAAATCAATAAGGAATAAAATAATTTCCACAAATTCCAAATTTTACGTTTTTTTAAACCAAGTACGTATGTATCTTGTATCGTCTCGTGACGATAACTCAAACCCAAGTTGATTAGATGCACATTTTAAAATCAAATTTATCGATTACGTAAAATAAAAATAAAAGAATTATATTCAGGTGATCTCACGTTCGACCTTAAATCCGTTAGACTAATAGTAATAATATTTACTTCATATTTAATGCTGTGAAACAGTTTTAGCCGAAATCCAAGTCCAATATTTTGAATTTAAATTTTTTATAACCGATAATAAAGGATTTTGTTCAAACCCTGTGTAAACATTTACCTTATTCGAAACGAAGCCAGAAACATATAAAATGGGCGAAATGTTTTATTGTCATATATGCGAGACGATTACTATTGCAAATATATTAATATTGTGCATGAATGAACATGTATTTCTATAAATTACTTCCAGTTCTTTATATTCTAATTTAGATGATTTGACTTGTTTTTGCATATGTTCTTGCTTTTATTTGAAATATAATGAAAACTATTTTTCAACACATTTACAAGGTTTGCATAATACTGACTAATAATCTTTCTCGTAGCATGTAAAGAGGTGTATTTTTCTACAAAACTGTACGCAGTTTTAGTCACGATCAGTCAATTCAAGCTTACACGAGTCCTGACGTTTTAAAAGAGCTACAAATTCATAACAAACGTTCCTATCACATGTTTGACTAATTAAAAACGTAATTGCTTGTTTGTTTAACTTTTAAAAAGCCCTTTTTATTAGAAATGCGTAACGAGTCTTTGGCTAAAGCATAAATCGACACATCACATGATTCAAATGTTACATGCATACCTAAGTTAGAAACTGTATAGTAAGAACTACCACTTAATTATTTCCCTATTTCCTACAGTATACTTATGTTACAATATCAATAATAGTAGGTACTATATAGCTGTAAAAGGTAAAGTTATCACTCAGTCAGCAACACTTGATTTAAACATTAACAGTTTACTATTTGAATCATTTGTTAAGAATTTAAGTCCAGCTTACCGTTTGGTTTATTATTCAATTCTGTTTCCATTTCACCTCGATTTTTTACATTCACGCACGAATTAATTAATATCTCATATAAATATCAGGCGGGTAAATTTATTTGTGTGTGTCCCAAATGCGAATTTTCGTAAAAGGTGATGTGAAGTTTTGGAATTATTTTTAAGATACATACAATTGTTAACTTCCAAATTTGTGTTGAACACTTATAATATACTGAAATTCGAATTATACAGAGAACTCAATTTTGTTCATTATTATAAAACGTTAGTCGGAACAATATCTCTAGATAATATTGGTTACCAATCCAATTTATTATACGTTTAGTATAGTTGTTATTCACACCAACAACCGTAGTATATACGTATTTAAATATAGGGGAAATTTACTTTCAGATTACTAGTGTAAAATAATATTTTCAACCGCACAATGTGTGGAGCTTACGTAGTCAAATGTGTTAACTTTTTGCTAGGATAACAAAGTTATAAAAAGGTTTAAGCATATATGGATAGACTACTTTTCCTAAAATCATCTGCTTACTCAGAAGATGAGTAACAAGGTAACGTCTTTTGGTACCGCTCCGATCGCAATAAGCCAGTAGGTAAAAAAAAGTTCATAATTAAGTGTAAATTGATTATTGTAATGTATGTAATTACATTGCATACATTACATTATCTGTATTTATTTTGCTACAAAACGAACTTTTTGCTTGGTCATATTTTTTGCTGCATAAAGCACTTTATTGCTTGAAGCCTACTCAACATGGATGAGCATACTTTGATTCATGTATTCCATTTTCTGGGTAAAATATGGTTCATATAAAGCTTCTTTTTTTAAATATTTAAACAATCAAATATAAAAGCAATGTAACAAACACTATTTGATAATGGCTAGCCCAATTTCCCAATAATATAGTTATCACATCAAACATATCTAGCTCCAAAAAACGAACAAAACGTTAACTTTTATAGAGAAAATGCTACAATATTTTGAATAAAATTATCAAATTACTTCCGAAAAATCACTAATTAGATGGCATCATTAATTACACAGCATGAATAACGAAATAGTTGACGTGTAGTAGTATACCACACACAATACTGTAAGGACTACTTGCACCAAAAATGTAAGCAAGCAAAATGCAAGTCTTACAGAAAAACGACTACGAATATCAAATTTCCATTTAATTACGAACCTGATTCACATACTGGCTTGCTCGGATCGGAGCATCATTTAAAGACTACACCTTGTAAGTTAAAATACACGAGAGTTATTCCATCTCTGCTTATTGCTGTACCAAAGAAAATCTCTGTTTCAATTCTGTCCCCCACACACACTAACCAAGAAGATCAATGCTTTGTTTAGTGTAAACAGGTGGCTGCCTATACAATGTTAAATTGTGGATGGTGATGATGATGAAGAAATCCCTCGATTTTATGCTTACTTTGCAGTGTTGTTTGTGATAGCTGGGAAACTGTTGCTGTGAATCCTGTAGAATGCTCTACGCATTAAGTGCCAGCGTGCCACCGTAATGTAATGCCAACGTGATCTTAAAAATCTACAAATATATATACATACTACCACGAATACTCTGTTGATGTTATACGTATATTGTAAGTATACGACTAAACAAAGTTGAAAACATTTGCCCTAGATTTAGTTGGTAATATTGGAAAACGAATGAAATGAGTTATACACATACTAGTTTGAAACGACGGTTCCAAAATTATTAAATCTATTATTTATTAATCCAATTATTTTTCAATCCCTCGATACAAGTAAAATAAATTTTGCTTAAAATAGAAAGCGTTCTAATATTTGCAGACCAAGTTGTAACTAGACTTATAAATAACTTCATATCGAAGTATTCTTGAAAGTAGTAATCTAGTACGGATGAGTTTTTGAGCATATCACAGATGCCCCTGTAAATCCTAAGATATGACAAGTTTAATTTTAAATTTGTACGTATCTCTTATGTGTGTACTGTAGAACCAAAATTGCATAATAATGCGATAAATATTTTTACGTTTGCAAGTATTTTTTATGAGATAATAAGTATATTTGGTTCACAAAAAATGTTCTGTGTTCGTCAGCTTTAAGCAAGTCTATATCTTGTTGACTGAGGACAGACTTGTAGCATGTAATTTGCTTATTTCTATTGTATCGTATCGCATAACAAAATGCAACATGCAAGAATATTTGGAAGATAAGTTGATATGTTACTGTTTCAAGAACAGTGTAGTATCGAAATTTCGACTGAAATTCATTTCGATTCTAATTAACACGTCTGAAAAAAAATCCTGCAAAACACTAGTATTCTTTATGTAATGAGCATGTATGTATATTTTATAAAATCAGCATTATGCTCACCAAAACAGTTTTAAGGGATTTAATTTTATAAACGTTTGGGGTATACACGTTTAATTGAAATTTTCAGCTTTTCATATCATTGCAAAACTATTTGACTTTATTTTTGGTTTAAACGACTTTTGGTATTTTACAATATTTAAAAAAGATACTCTGGGCTTGTGGTAGTATGTGTCAGGACATACTAGCACATTGAGTGTCATTGCAGGAAGGAGTCGCTTTAGCTCAGTGGTAGA
>JAQFZH010003017.1:0-14831 GCA_034695485.1 Entomobrya nivalis | reverse complement strand
TTTTTTACTTTTAGAAATTCTGACGTAAAATAGCGTGGAAAAGTAGTCTTTTTAGAGCGTAGAGAAATGTTATGCCAAGAAATAATGGCAAAGTATCTTTGTTTTTCGGGATATTATACACAGTGGTATTAAATGTATTGCAGTTATTGTAAAGGATTTTGTAGATGTAGATCGACTGTCGTGTAATAGTATGTAGTGGTTTTTATATATGCTTTATTCTACCAATAACTAAATATATATTTTAAAATAGACCAAAGCAGGTAGGATTTGATATGGGTTTATTATATTTTACTTAAAATCTTAAATTTTTATTTAATTTAAAAATAACAATTACATGTTTTCTTCAAAAAAAGTCATATTTTTTAAATCCAATGGATACCTGGATATGTTAAGTTTACATTTTACTACATAATAAATGAGTGAGCAAAATGCTTTTGCAAATTCAGTAAAATAAGGCTTTATTTATATTCTGGCTTGAGTTGGTAAATTTAAAAAAAATGTTTAAAAGACTGCTATATTATGATATTATAGTATCATGTTAAATATTATAGATAAAATCCAACGTAAAATCCTATACTTAATAGTGTGTAAATAGAGCTAAACTAAAATAAAACTTACTTTGACATATTTATTACGAAGATGAAATCGTAGTTATAATTTTAGTTTGTTTGTCTGTTTGTCCGTCCGTCTGTCGGTCCGTGTGCGCTGTAACTTGGACATCCTCCAACCGATTCTCTTCAAACTTGGCACACAGACTCCTCATGTCAAGGGGTCAATCGCTAGTAATTTTCAGCCAAATCGGTTTTACGGTACAGGAGTAACGGTCAAGTGACGGTTACATGCATTTTAAATGGGGGAATTTTTTATTGCACCAATTGATAGATAAATGTATTGTGATCAAACTTTGTCAAGACACCATGGTCTTCAACTCGATTTTTGAGGAGTAACGGTCAATTGACGGTTTTGACGATTACATGCATTTTAAATGGGCGATTTTTTTATTGCACTAATCGATAGATTAAAGTATTTTGATCAAGCTTTGTCAAGAGATTCTGGTCTAAAACTCATTACTTCTTGAATTAACGGGCTGTTAACGGTTGTATGGATTACAGATGTCGATATCAGACGGGTGTCAGATTACATGTCATTATATGTCTTTTCGTGTCAGATAACATTCAGATTCATCTTCGTGTTTTCTTCATGTCTTGACATGACTTGTTTGATTTAAAACTGCCATGCATCAGATAAATACTTATT
Source organism: Entomobrya nivalis (assembly GCA_034695485.1). Taxonomy (NCBI): domain Eukaryota; kingdom Metazoa; phylum Arthropoda; class Collembola; order Entomobryomorpha; family Entomobryidae; genus Entomobrya; species Entomobrya nivalis. The sequence goes on along the minus strand of JAQFZH010003017.1, from coordinate 13,574 downwards.
TCCCTGTGTCGATTCCTTAAAAAATTATTCCTTTAAATAAAAATTAATTATTTCATATAAACTAGTCAAAATATCATTTTAATTATAAATCCACAAAAATAAATATGTAGGATTCTTGAACAATTTAAAAAAAATTCAACACAGCTAATTTCTTGATGGATTTTTTTAAATGCCAACGATTCAAAAATTATATCGGAAAAATAATGTGTTCTTACTACCCACAATAAACAAGTCCAATTAAAAAACTAGCCTATAAAAAATCCATTAGGTTTAAAAGCCTTCAAGACTTTCTTATCCTCATTTTTTACTTAAAACTTCCTTCCTGGACATTTTAAAGGTTTTACAATGTTGATATGGAATATTTGCTAGAACCGTTAGCGCTATTGCATCAATAATACAAAACATGAGCTAACTCTGGAAATAGTAAGTACGTAAATACGTTGATTTTCCCAAACATTTTAATTGTAATGCACGAACTGCATCAAGCTAAAAATAATTCCAATGAAAATTAAACTTATAAGAAAATTACAGAAACTTTGCTTTCCAAAAGTCATAAGGATATGGCTTATTCTTAACATTTTAAAGCTTTTGTAAAATTCTACGGTTAGCCTTGAAGCAGAAACTTGTATTTTAAGCCAACGTATTTTTTGAACATAGCAAACCCGATTTTTAATGTATATCATTATTGCTAATAGCACAGTTAGAACACTAGTTGAACCATAAGTTACAGAACAACCCATTGTAATTGATCCAATTATTTTCACAAGGAGACAATTTCCAAATAACAACTGAAGTGGAAAGTGGAGCAGTAAAATAAGATAAAGTAAAGGACAGGAAACATATTGAAAGCACATAAGCGTAAAGTTCACAAATTGTACGCTTTCCAATAATGAAAAACCTGAGTAAAATACTGTGTTTTTTTCCAGATTTTTGTCCCAAGGAAGCTAGTTCAATAGATTGATTTATGGTATATGGTACAAGAAATTTTTCAGTCTGTAGCAGACAACCTGCCTAAATGTAAACTAGAATGATACATAAAGTAACCCCGTTTTTGAATCAAAGTTGCCTATGGCTCCTGTTTCCAGTTCGCTTATTGGTAATTCGAAAACTCATAAACGAAGAACCAACCATTTTGTGATCCGACTACATGCAGAAATTGATTTGGCTTTGGAATACGCGCCATTTAGTTTTGAATTGTCAAACAAGCTTAGTTCACCCCGTTTTGTATGTTGTGGTGCAAAGGAATTTCAAGGTCTACCATTATCAGACGGACCATGTATGGTATTCGCCATAAGAATACTAGCGTATTTCGATCTAGATAACAGGAATAAGTTTCATGTCGGCAAAATTAAGAAACAATTTTCTATCATTGCAGAAAACTTGCGCATGTACCCTTTAGTATTTAAATTCTTTGAATAATGTTAGCGTTTTATGGGAATTTCTTGACGTGTTTAAAGCAAGAATTACAATAAAAATCAATTATAAACAAACACAAGACTTATTTTCTTTAATAGACATGATTTTGATCAAATGGAAGTCACATTTACTCATTAAACAATATACTACAACACTATAACATAAAATACTAATAACAGTGTAAAGCATCATTCATTGCATATATAACCAAAGTCCCATCTAACCATAATGTAAAATTTATGGTACTGCACCATTGTAGCATTCTAATGCTGCGAGACGCGTCTTTCACAACATCCTGTTATTGTCGTGGAGAAAGCTTAGACTATACTTGTTTTACGTCTATAATCGTTCAAAACATCCTGTTATTGTCGTGGAGAAAGCTAAGGCTATACTTGTTTTTTTTGTCTATGATCCTTCGTAACATCCTGTCGCTTCTTCGGCAAAGCGTTAGGCTAAGCATACTTGTGTCAACTCATAACATCCTGTTATTTCCTTGCACAACTCCAGACCAAGCTTATTTCTTAAATGTCTTTAATAGTTCATAGCATCCTGTTCTTAAAGCTTGAAAAACTTATTTAAAAATAAAACTATAATAAGACTTTTACTTTGATAACCCAACAATTATTCTACTTTTATGACAAAAGAGAAATATTTAATTTAACAACTATTCCTTTTACAAAAAAAATAATGTTGGTTAAGGTTACGTCGAGTTTGCATGAATTCTTGCAAAGTCCAGCTATCCACGCCAAGCTTTTACTGCAGCATGTGAATAGAATTATTAGAATTTTGGCCCGCACTAGTCCCTAAATTCTAAGTACAATTTGTAGCCAATGCACAAATATTATTCAACTAAATTCCCAACGAATGTACTGAAAAGTTAAAAACATTTGTTGTAAAAAAATCGTTTACGACAACGGAGAAAGTAAAACTTTTTTTTTCAACAAGACTGGTTCATTAATATATAATGCAATCGTTTATATTTATTTATTCTGCAGCTTCAAAATCTGGCATTTGTTCTTCCTCCCTTGCTTGTAGAGTGTGCAATCGCGTTCATGTTCATAGACATTTTAGTAACAAGAGTAATTCTGCAGTTTAAACAGAAATTGGAAACAGAAGTGGGAAATTGTAAGTTTTGTTTTTTTAACGAAATACCATAATGGGGTTTCATTTTATTCTACGAATGCTTCATAACTTGGCGTTTTACCTTTGTGTGGTACCTTACAACCTTCGGAAAACCAAAAATGGGATCTATGTTGCAAAAACGTTTCGTTTCCAAAAGGTCTGATATTTTTGAACACACCATAGCTTGGCTTGTATTTAACTATATTCAACTAGCTGTACTATATTAAGCTAACTATTTTTCAATTTGTCTTCCAGTTCATTTTCATAGCATGTTATATTTTGACAACTGTTACCTCATCGCATCTTACAATACTTAAAAAAGATTGCTCGGAGTCGGGATATATATCCAGGGGATCCAACACCCCATTTTGCATTCCTCTACAGAGCAACGTTTTCAGCTTCTAGTTGCTTCTTGATGTATAAAATAGTTTTTCACAAGAAATCCTATTTACGATACATAAACTCAGTTTCTAAAGTTTATAACAGATACGTTGCAAGTAAAACCACTGCTGGGGAACCTACAGAGGTAAGATTTACTTGCTGAAAATGTGAAATATTTAATCATAATGTTAAACTGTTAGGATTTAAATAATGCCTGTTTGTATCTCCAATTACAGATTTGGAAAGCCATAATTATAATTTTGCTGCTAGCTCATACATTGATCGCGATCAATATGTTTTTCATTCTGAGACACTACTTTGTTCCTTTAAAAAGCCTCTTGGCCTTGGCTCGTGAGTATTTTGTAATCGAAGAGTTTTCAAGTTATATCACAATCGAAGAAAACACTACGGCAGGGTACTTCGTCGCTATAGCATATGTTATATTATGTACCTTTAAAAATATACAATGTTGTTATTGTGCTCTTTTCTACGCGATAAGCATTTATGAGCTTACAGTCATTAGTTATAACTTTCGGAAATTTTGTAGAAGTAATTATGAAGTAGAAGTACTTCTAAAGTTTTACACAAGTATTTGTCGGCTAACAAGACAACATAGCAAACACTTTGGATCGGGATTATTATGGTGGCTTTGGTCGGCAATACTTTTCAGTACATATTTTGCTATTTTTACTAATCTTTCCTCTCATTTTGGCGCTTTTGGAGTATCTTTTGTTCAAACTTGGCATGCTCAATTCTACATAATTACTGTTGGGCTTGGAATAATGTTTTCGATAATGGTGAGCTGAAAATATTTATAAAACTACTTACATGAATCCGATTTGTGATGCACATATGATGGTATTTTAGATGGGGGACATTTCAGGAATACTACAAACTAAAGATTCACTTGGGCTACGTCGTCAAGCAATCATTATGCATTTGAAAAACCGAGAATTTTGCAAAATACGAGCATCTTTCATGCCAATATCGTGCTCAGTGCTGAGTCAGGTAGGTCAATTTAGTTTGTGCTTCTCTTATCAAAATAATAAACGAATTCTTTAAGGTTAAAATTCCGAAGAATGTTTCAGAGCGCCGTTTTTGCAGTGACGATTATGATAATAACAATGTCTCCAGAATGTCCAAAGTGCACCTTAACACCACAATATTGCCCCACAAAATTTTCCTGAGCTGGAAAAGAGAGAATATGTGAAGATCGTTTTCATATCTACAAAGCCAATGTTAGATTCAGCTGCCGTGCCAATACTTGTACCAAGTAGTTACTTGTAATATTAAGTCAAGTTTTAAATGTAAAGTCAAATATTTCACCTTTTATGCAAATAAACTTGTTTTCAACAATATATTTTATTTCTCTTTGTATTTCATAGAAGCTCAGTTTTCAAAGTAGCTGATATTATGGATATGATTCATTTTTTTGCCAAACAGTTGATTTTTTGTTAACAAACCAACACTTACTGTAGTAAAAAAAATTGAAATTCAATCACTTGTATCATACAATTTGGCACACAAAATTTACCACGTTTTTCACAAGGGCCAGAACTAGTTTTGCAATGGAATCTCGGTGAAGATGGCAAGGTATTACCGATGGAAATCAGATAAAATGTACAATATGTAAAATAGACTTTATCAATTTATTCTAATTTTAACGTTGCAGTTGCGTGGAATAAAGATATGATAGCAGTTAAAAATAAATCACAAAATTGCAAGTACTCTATGCAAAACATAAATGCGCGTGGATAGGATATAATAAGTAACACAGATAATGGTTACGAAAGAGCAGCTCAGACGGTTGTGCAAGAATTCCTTTCTCTATTTCAATTTTAAATGGAATTGCTGAGGGAGACTTTGATTCAAAACTGATTAGTGAGTTTCAAAAATTGGGAATTAAAAACTTCAGAACTTGCAATTAAAAAAACATTTTTTTAAAACTAAAACAAACCATTACAGTTGCATGTAGTGACATCATAACTATAATAAAAAAAAATCAATTCATTAAAGTTAATTTGAATTTTTGTACTCCACCCGCCAATTTTGATGTTATATTATCAAACAGTATGCGCCAAGTTACTAAGTTCCAAAGCTACGACGTTTAAATTAGTTGAAAAAGTTCGCAACAGTATTAAATGGGCTTTTATACTCAATTCTAAAATGATAAAAGGTGTAACTATTTCTCTTTTATTAAACTGTTAAAATTGTTAAGTTCACGTTTGGTTCTATTCATGCATTAAAGTATTTGGTAATACTTTTAATGATTAAATTAGTCAGTCAACTAAACCAATTTAAATTAGGTTACGCATAAGCTCATAAAGAAAAATCCATCAAAACTATGTTTGGTCGGTATGAAAGCAGCTCGGCAAAATCAATTACAAAATCGACAGACCCTCAAGTTTTTAGAAATTTTAATACGTATTTTTATTTCGCATTATACACTATAAAAACAAAAGAGTACTTTTCAAATTCTAATTTGATAGAAAAGTTTTTTTTGTTTAAAAATGGTTTACCCGGTGATTTTATTTTAAAATCAAAAAGTATAATTAAAAAATTGCCTCAATTATGTTATCACAAAAAACAGCTAAAATACTTAAAATATAACGGGCTATGACCCTATAGAATTAATACCTAACGTTATTACTAAACTGCATCCAGCAATAAAGCCGTTACTGTATTATGAATAATGTCATCACAAATAATTAGTCCCAAACCAGCCTTTGTAATACCATAAGGACCTAACAAAAATCCAAATGGTTTACAAGCACGTAAAATCCTTCTTTCTTCTTGTGTCCGAGTATAACGTGTCCAGTATATTTTAAAGTTCAAAGAGTTCTTATGAGTAATTCCTCCCAAATACGTTAACAATACAGCAATCCCAAAACAAACTACAGCCATTGCTGGTGCACACACGTAGGTCATAATATGCATTTTGTCATACAACTTCAAAGTCGCATATGAAGCAAATGTCGCCACCAATACACCAACACTGACCAATGTCAATGCAAATGTGCTACACAATAGAACGCCTAACTGAACCAGGAGTTGAGCACTCTTTAATCTTTTAAAGCAGGTTCTAAAAATCCATTTATTGAAACTGAGGTTCGTCCCGTTTTTAACTTTATTAAAAGTTTGTCCTGTGAAGGATGTGACTGTTTCTAGACAAACAATTGCAGTAAAAATTGCATACAAAATAGTCAACGCTCCATATGTGACCAATATTACGTACAAAATTGAGCTACAAATTTTAACTACAAAACTTTGTCCAAATACAAGTTGCATGGGAAGATATGCTAGAAGAAATGGTGCCGCAAAATTTGCCAGTGGTATTACGAGCAACACAATTGGAAAACAATATATGCATATTTCTTTTATAGAACGTTCCTTTAAAAAAGGCAGATGAATATAAATATTTTTGTGTTTGTCACCTTCACAAACCACTCGAAACAAGTCAACTTGGTTTAACATGTAAGTGATCGTGTCACCCTCACGGTAAAATAATTCACATACTGTGATAAAGACGACGATAAGACTAGTTGTCGCTCCGTAGATTATAACTTGTTCCACATTGCGGTTCGCAAATGATTTCCAATTTAAAATAAGCCACAATGTCCGAATAGCCATAAAAGGCAAAAAGAAAAATATGATTGTGGCTACACAAAATATTCGGTATAGGGTATGGTACTTTTTGAAATAGAGCGAACTTTTGATTACACGTCCATTTTCTAGGTCTACGTGAAAAGGTGGCGGAACAATTTTTTGTAGTTTGGATTGAACTTTAAATATGCCTTGTGTTAACGACATATTGTATAAAAGTATATATAAGCGACTACTGTTCCTAAAAGCTTTCAAATGAATTTAAGGGGAATGAATTTAATAATTGTATGTTTAAGTGCAATTATGAATATTAGAACTGGGAAAAAAATAAAGTACGAAGTTATGTTGAAATATACGTAAAACGGAGTTTGCTGTTAAGCGACAGTTGTGACAATCTTTAATTGTGAAAACTTAATGACTCTATGGTAGTGCACGTCATTTATCGATAAGTAAATGATAACAATAAACTATTGCTTCTTATTCAGTATCTTATTCAGCCTTATATGTTTCTAGGTGATATATTTTTTTTACTTTCTGTCTTAGAAAAGGATAAATGAGAAAAGGAAAAGATATTTCAGCAAATAACTGAGTTTTTCAGCAAATATAATCGTTGGGTTTGTGCTCAGGTAGACAATAAACAGGAACTGCGTGTTTGCCACAATGGTTTAAATTAGTTATCATAGTTCTGCAATAATCTTTTGCCTAAATTAGGAATATTTGTAAAATTATAGCACCAGCATTTCCGTAAAATACTTTACTACGCCCTTTTGACGTAATTTAAGAGGAAACCAATTGTAGAGTCATTACTTTGAAGCATTTGAATATCATAAACTTCATTTGGGCATATTATTGGCCTATGCATTTATTTAACTACTAAGATTTATACGTATTCAACGAGTTGATACTAAATTAAATATGATTATATAAAAAGGCTTTCACAATATCCAATTTAAAATGGGACTTTAAAGTAGCTACATCTTGTAAACAGTAATTTTAGACGCAGGCAAATGAACTTTCAAGTTAAAGTCAAATCATGGTAAGTATTAGCCCAATATGATCGCTTTGGTTGTAAACTTCGAATTAATGCCAAGTATTAGTAGAACCAGTAAACAAATTACAAATAATTACATACTGCAATTTTTTTACTAATTTAATCAAAAGTTTGGCAAAACTTAGTTTTGTCAACATAGTTCATATGACACAATTGCGTCACTTTAATGTAAAATAGAATGCATCATAACAAATTAACTAAACCTGCATTTGAACTTTATACGTTTGTTATGGTGATAGATTTCAAATGTTTTCTACAAAAATACTTCATAATAATTAAATAATAAAGTTTAAAAAACGCATCATATGTAGTTATTGCTTTTAAGTCATTATACACTAAACATAAAGGTACATTCGATTGTACATTCATGAACTTTTATACTTAAAATTTCTACAAAAATAATATTTTGTTCGACTGATAGAATTAAGTATATAAAATTAAGATTTATCTACTAAAATTATGTTAACTGTATTATTAACAACATCACCACATATTATAAGCCAAAGCTATCCTTTCATGTTTACCATACATTGGCTTCGTGTTTTAAGCTACTAAAATTAAGAATTCATATCGTTAGAAAAGTAATATAGTTAAAAGAAAAATTGATAATTGTTGTAATTCCTGAAAATAATTACAGATTATTGGTTCCAATTTTCTGTGCCTTTTTAGGAGTAATATAGACGAGTGTTAGCAAATATCAATTTTCGTTAATTGAAATCGTATAATAGACGAGTAAAAATGATTAAAGGGTTTGTACTGGAATTTACGTGAACGGTAAGGAAAAGAGTTACAAAAGAAAGCCGATGCTCAAATTTGATATAACAGAAATGTTATAACGACTACATATAGTATGCAATTTTACAAAGACTTCGATTAGAAAACTAATATCAGGCATTTTGTTCAAAAGCGATTAAAATTTGGTCATGCTGATAGTAATATTTGGTATACCAATTAGTTTTACTTTAAAATTTTGACAGGCATCTTGAAATACATTACTCACGAATATATTCGCAAATTTGTACATTGAGATCAACATCAACCAATATAACATGAAAGTTGCAACAAGTACTCTAAACTTCTAGTAATTATTCTATACTAACTTCTGAAGTTAATCAAATTATAATTTATCTAGCAATATTGCCGTAACTGTATTATGAACAATGTCATCACTTATTATTAATCCAAGCTTAGCAGTACATATACCATAAGGACCCATTTGAAAACCGAATGGACGACAACACCTTAGTAGCATTTTATCCTCTCTTTTGTGTGCGTACATCAACCAATATTTCCTAAAATTCCTAATATTTGTACACGGTATACTTCCCAAATACGAAAAGAATATTGATGATAGGGAGCTTTGTATTGCGAAGGATGGTCCAACCAAATAGGTCATAATATTAATGTGATTGTACAGTTTAATGCTTACATATGCCCCAAACGTTGCTATTGATATTGCAACAAAAACTAAAGTTGTTAGAAAATTACCACATGCCACATTACACTGCTTAACTAATAAATGCGCTATTTTGACACGATGGTAGTTTAGGAGAAATCGTTGACTAGTTTTTGCACTGGATGAACATGTGCTTTGCATTTTGCAAATACTAGAAGTGAATGCTATCATATTTTCTAGTATTATGACTATTATTAGCATCATCGATAGAACACTTAATCCGCCGTATGTTATTATCACACTGTAAACAATTGCACTAAAGACTTTCACAGTAACGCTTTGTCCAAAAATAAGTTGAAAGGGAAGATATGGTAGTGCAAAGGGTGCAAAAGCGACTGCAGGTATAAGTAGTATAAACGGGCTACAATAAATGAACAGTGTTAACTCAACTACTGATCGGTTCCAAATAAAGGGTTTGTAAAACCTAGAGTTTTTCTCTTTAGAAAAACATTTAATTTGATTCATCTGGTTGATGAGATTCACACTTGTTTCCTTTTCAGTATGTGAGAGTAAGCATTCATGAGCAAATATTGATATTAAACAGGCTACAATTCCGCATATTATCACCTGTTCAACATTCAAGGATCCGTAGGACTTCCAATGAGCAAATAGCCAGATTATCCGTAATATGATGATTGGAAATACAATGCACAAAATTGTGAACTCTGAAAATCTACGAAATAATTTTGGAAGTGGTTTCGAATAAAAGGGGTGTGGAATTACGCGGTGTTGGTCTAAGAGAACGTAGTGTGGAGTTGCCACTATAGATTGCAGTATGGATTGTACTTGAAACGCTCCTGACGTAAGAGACATAATTTGGTATTACAAAAAGGATTGGATTTAAAATAAAAAAGTTAAAATATTTTTACTATAGAAATAAGGATTCTAAAATTTAAATGTTTATCAACTGATCGAAAGGTAAGTCAATGTAGTTTTTTAAGTTAAGGAATTCAGCTGTTCTTAGTTAGGCCAGAAATCTTTAGGTTTGTAGTAAATTATCGAGGAACGTAAACTGGCTTAGTTTCAATCTAAAAGAAGAACTGGAACTGCTTGAAATGACTTTCATTTTTCAACCTTAGTTTCTCAACAAGCTGCGTGTACTCGCCACAAATCTTTAATCAAAAGTTTGGTTAACCCAATTTTTTTAAAGAACGCCCTGTATTTCAAATCAGAACTATTACGTCGAATTAGTTAGTGCAGAACCCGTATTAAGAGTATTTTTAAATTGGTTCCGTGGATAGGCGTGTCATTTATAAATGTGAGGAACTGATTCAAATTAAGTTCAGTTTCTCTCCATATGTAATTTGTACTCGTCACGTGTTCCTAATCTAAAAACCTGGGTAGTAAATTAATCTTCTGAACGTCTCTAGTATTGAATCAGATATATAAAGTCAAATTACTTATTGCATAGCCCATGTTAAGTGGTATTTTAAAAATTGTTTTAATAGGTAGGTGTGTCAGTATTCGATAACAAAATCGAGTTTTATAGTAAAATCGTTACGTGAGCTGAGATTGTACAATAAATGAGAAAAAAATGATTACAAGACGGACTTAATTTAATTTAAGATAAAAACGGGGAGATTTTGAATCAAAGCGGTGATCATACGCTTTATTTCCAAAGAGTATAATTACTTTAACTAGTCATGCGTTCTTCTACAGTTATTATTTCAAAGTTTATGCTTAAGTTTTATTTGCAACCCACCTTTTACAAAAGAGGTCAAGGTTGATAGGAAAATTTTCCATGGCAATTAATTGAGCTCAGTAATTTAACAACTACTATTTAGTTCCATGGCGTAAAACGTGTGGCGAAATATCAAAAACGAGTAGTTAAATTAAACTATAATTAATTTTTTATCTATTTGTCTCGTGAAACTTAATTTTATTAGCTTAATATTTTTGTAATAAACAATTAAAATGGTGAAATATATTATTAGCAAATGTTCCACAATCTAAAGCAAGTTATTATGTATGTCAATTAAATCTTGAACGATGCATTTTACATAAACTTGCAGAGTCTTAAAATGAATCTAACAATAGAACTGTAACAGTATTACGTACAATATCATCACAAATTAACACACCAAGCTTACTTCTAGAAACTCCATACGGTCCAAGTTGAAACCCACACGATTTCAAAGACATTAAAACTTTCTTTTGCTCTATTCCAAATACCTTCGTAAACCAAAACCTTTTAAATTTTTCAGAGTTTTTACATGGTATTCCTAACATATATGTAAATATTATAGCTATAACAAAACCCACTAGTGTCAGAGAAGGTCCACATAAGTACGTTATAATATGCGATCTCCCATACATCTTTATGGTCGCATATGCACCACAAGAGCCTTGAATAATGCCTATAAATATTAAATTTGTTAGGAATGGACTAAACAAGAAACTACCACATTTAAGTTCAATCTGTGCAATTCTATATTTATGGCAACTCTCGTAGAAACGTTTAGCGGCAGTCCTATTAAAAACAGAAGGCCATGTATTCTGAAATAGTTTTCCTGTATATTCAACTAAATGCTCTAAGAATATCAATACTAAAAGCAATATTGCTAAAACACTTAGTCCACCATATAACGTTATTAGTCCATAGAGAAAACTGGAAAGTATTTTTACAAGGATACTTGAACCTAAGATCAATTCTATAGGTAGGAATGAAAATGCAAATGGTGCTCCGGCAAATGCGAATGGTAATAAAAGGTATGGTATTGCAAGACCGTATGCAAACGAAGCTTTAATAAAATCATTTGCGGAAATTCTGCTAGACTTACTTGGCAATCTTTTCTGATTATACATTCCCAGCTGACAAGCGTTGTTCACCGTTGTTATTAAAAAACAATTTTGAGTGTGAAACAAAACAAAGACTGGTACACAGATTAACGAGCAACAAGTTAGGATGCCGTATGTGATAAGCTCTTCAACGTTGTTTAATGTATAAGTCTTCCAATGGACAATAAGCCAATATATTCGTACAAGTCCAACTGGAATAATTACCAGTAAAATGATCAATTCCGATACATATTGATATAATATTCGATAATGTCTTAAACTCGGTTTGATTTGCTCTAAATGTTTGTGTTCTTTATTGACATGAATATTTGGTGATACAAAAGATTGAATTATAAAGAGAACTTTAAATGCTCCTGTGGAAAGAAGCATTGTACTTTGAAATGTAGCTGAGCTGAATGAACTTGGTTGTGAATGAAATTGTGTCATATCCATGGCTGAGATCATACGTTGTTTAACCAAATTTGGCTATGTTGATAACGTGGCGAAAAAAAACTGATGTAAATTTATTGTACACCTGACCAAGATTTTGTTACATTCTAGCGAAAAGTTGAGTCGTACTTCAAACTGAACTTATTTTTTTTAAATTGACTTATTCAACAGTATATAGTATCAAGAAGTCCTGGTAACCCAATAATACGGAGCTCGACTAAGCAGACTTTTTTCAAACTCAAAATATAACTTTCGCTTATTTTTATATGTAGAAATACTTCTGAATATGATAACAAGGACATTTGCTCAGCATATACGATTAAGTGCAATCATTGTATATATATGTATGTATTAGCATGGACAATAACTTCCTGTTTTTTTTATTACGTGGAAAAACTCGAAAACGTACTAGTTTTGATTTGAATTTCTTGGAATTATTTTTTTTCCTTAAAATCGTATTCAATGTCAATATATCTAACGTTATGATATTTGCTTATGAATAATGTATCGATTTGTTTTGTTTTACGCTTTTAATTAAGCTTTTTAGGCATACATACTAAAGAACTTTACTTAATTTAATTCAATATGTGACCTTAATATATAACCAATCATTTTAATGCAGCAAGGTTTTCGTTTGCGTATTCGCAAACCATTGTAATAGCACATTTTTGCACAAGGTTCGAAGGCTTTTCGTTTTTAAAATTTATCAATTCACAGTAAAGAACTTATTAAGTATTTAGGCGCTGAAAACATTTGAGAAACAAAAGTATTGATTCAAATCTATATTAATATTTTTGAAGGATTCCTTTTGCTTATTTCTATCGAAGTGTGTAAACTTTTTATTACTAGATTTTGCAGTGTCGACATGCTGTATTGCCAATTTTATTAAAATTAGATAAAAACTAAAAACTTTTGGGACTTGAAGAGATGTAAAATGCCCGGTTCGATTTTAAACTTACAATGATTCATCTTTATATTTATTTTGGTTTAATTATAAATAAAAAATAGTTCAAGATTTTCTTTGTATAAAATATGATTCTTTCAAGTACTGTGGGTACTCAAGCTCCTTTCAAATCTCATGGCAACCATTTATGCCCTCTGTTAGCATTTTAAGTACTATTTTAAAAGTTTTATGAAATATTCAAGGGAAAAAAATTGATTCAAACAATCCGACAAAGAAGAAGGGGAAAATATTATTGGTGATAACAGACATTATGTAAATTCTCCACTCATGGACTCTTGCTTGAAAGCGAAGAAAACAAAAGGAAGTTGGTGATAATTGATAACGAATGAACCTTTTTCATTTTACTGCATATG
>JAQFZH010003016.1:0-14833 GCA_034695485.1 Entomobrya nivalis | reverse complement strand
TGTAATTATGTGAGTGTAAAATTGTACAAATTCTTCTGGTTCCAAACTCTGGGAACTAATTATGGGATAAACTTCGAACCAAAGATAAAGGTTGTCAATTGACATTAATAACAAAACCACTGGAAGAGTATATAACATTCGCCAATCTTTAGGGATTAGAAATTTTTTGGAGGTTTTGCAATAAAATGGTGGAAATGCACCAAGCAAGTGTGGAAATCTATTGTACTTTATTAGTATGTTTTTATCACGAGAAATGTAGCCTTCCATTTTTAAAAGATTGTTTAATTAGCAAACGTTTTAGTCAATTATTTCGCCTTCAACCAAAAAAAGGTATAAACTCTACTTTACTGATTTATTTAATGCAGTTATGGTCATATACAAACAAGTTTAGTTCAAAACCTAACTGCTGCAGGTACAATTCAGAGTGAAATTTTGGTCAAAGTTTTTGGCTTATATATAGTTTAAATAATTTAGAACAACATACAAGACTATATTTTGATATCGTTTAAACATGAATTCGATCTACAACTAAACATCATATTCATATACTTAAATGCAAGAAACGGCTAGACAGTGGACAAGAAAACAGGAAATAAACAGGAATAACGGAATGCGAACTGAGCATTGGTTCATCACATTTTTCAAATAAGCAACTTTTTACGAAGTCATTTTAAAGCAAGAGTAATTGTTTTTCTACTTTTCATGCAATTTATACAATTTAAAGTTAAATAGTTATGAATTGTAAACATTATTTTATACTACAACTACTTCATAATATTCGGTCAAAACAACTTACGTTTTAATTTATAACTAGCTAATCTATGTCATTAAATATGCGATCATTGGTAAACAATTTTGATTTTTTTGCGATACAAGGGTATAGGAAAGAAAACGTATAAAATCAAAATATTTTGATGACTTTTTGACCTACATTAATTTCCGGTGAACAATTTATTGTTTTTGTTCTTAGTACATTATTGTCTTAACGCTATTGAATTGACGTAAATTTTTGGGATGGTTATAAACATATTTTTCGACTGGATTTAGACAAAGGTGAAGTATGCTTTGGTCCGGAAATATTTATAGCCAATGATTAAACAATAAATGCTTATTATTAACAAATCATACTAACGATGTATGCGACATGAGTTGTCCCTATTCATGTAAACGTCCAAAAATATTGACAAATCAACACCCTTTTCATGTTAACTTTAGAAAGTTGAAATGTTAGATACGAATACTAAAGTATGACAATGGTCTCTCCGTTTTAAACTTATGTATTTGATTTGACTCATGAGTACTAAAAAGTTATATATATTCGGAAATGCTACTTAACAGTACACACAATAACAACCCAAAAAGTCTATACTTTAATGCGACTGATGTCTTCTAACAAATAATATATATGACACTTTGCAAGTAATTGGCACTTTGCCAGCAATAAGTTATTCAAAACAAGCGTTGATGACGTCAAACCTTGTTTGTAAAACTTCATTGGTGAAATTTTTCATTTTGTATCTGCGTACTATACACGAATGTCAAGCACATACCAGTTTTACAAAACTAGCGTTTAGTATGTCCTACATGAAATGCAAAATCACTAAGTTTGATATTTCCTACATTAAATTTACATACTAAATACGATTATTTTTGCAAGTTTCTCTGCCAGAAAAAAAAAGCATCAACTGAACAAGGCGTTATAATACGTGTGTTCGACAAAATAATAATTAATTACGCATAGTTACCCCTAAAAATGAGTTTACATTGCAACATAAGATGTCTAGATCTAATTTTGTATCTGCGTGTAGTTTTTGCATGGATGCGTCGAAAATTGCATCTCTGGCAGCAAAAAATTAAAAACATAATAAATCGACTAATTTTCGAACGCAATCTTCTTGACGATGTAAAACTTAATTTACGAATTTCCAATTGGTGTGGTGGACTTCCATTCAAATGGAACGAGAACCTTGATCAACTTGAAAATAAAAGTGGGAAACAACTCTACATTCACCGCATTCGACTTGGAATTGCAACGTTATACTTCACTTTTACTTTGATCCAATCCTTGAGAGTGTTCAAACAGGCTTCACTTATGGTCATTACGCACAGTATATTATTCCACTCATGTGCATTCATGGCCATTAGTTGCCTATTTGTAAATAATGTCCAGCTATCGGCAGTCGTCCAACTTTGCAATGGCTTTATTCAACATCAGCAAAGCTTCACAAATGGATTTGGATTCACGAAAGCTCAGTCAAACTCAAGTAACTTGTATCTTCGAGGAATGATATATCTGCTGACATGGACTGGAATAAGCATTCCAATTTTCCATCATCTGGACATCTTTCGAAACCCTTGCTTTCCCTCATATTTAGGATACTGGATGAGCACTCAATGCGAATATGGTCGACCTGGATATTTTCTTAAACCCACATGGACCCCAATGGAAATTTTGACAAAAGCAGGAATATCAATGGCTTCATATTTAAGTTGGAGTTTTTTGCTTGCTGGATGCAATTTTCTAATGTCCTTGGAATATGTGATGGAAGGGAACTGTTTACGAGTCTGCATCGAAGAGTTTGGAAAGTATGATAAGTTTTAAAGTATTCTAAATAATCGCCTATTCACAGAAAAGTTAACTGAGATTGTATTTTGTTTAATAGAAAGCTTTCCAGGATCGACAGGGATCATTTTAGTGACTTCCCGAAGCTCACAGTATTCCACAGGCAAATTCAAATCATGTCGATTCATTATCGCTTGAACTTTTCCCAGCTCCAGATCGGTTGCGCAATACCATGCTTCATTGCAATGCAAACGGCTTGTCTCTACAACACTATTTCTCTGCTTTCTGGAAAGGGCAGTGGCCCAATTTGGTTCAAATTATTGTACGTTTGGTCTGAAGTTGTTACCTTTTACCTCATCATTTTCGTTTTTGGTATACTTGCGGACGTACACAATGTTTCTAACCGGGTCCATAGGAAGATAAATGGAAATACTGCGGTGAAGAGAAACAAATGGTTTCAAAGATGGATCAAGTCATGTCCGGTTATAAAAATATATTTTGGTGGGTCAAACTTCCTGGATCGGCTAACGCCTTTAAACATGCTAGATTTTGCAATCAACCAAACTGCCAATTTGATGCTGCTACAAACAAAATAATGCCTTTTATATATATTCATTGTCATATCTGTAAAAAAATAGTTTAAATCAGTTCCGAAATTTGATGACGCACATTAATGCTTTTAAAAGAAACTTTTAAAAACATGTACCAATGCCTATTAGTACTTTAATAGAAATAGGGCTAGATAACATGAAACTTGGAGTAAATACAGAGTGAATATTCGAATCATAAATTTCCTGATTAACTTTAAAACGATGACCAATTTCTATAGTAACTGCTTAATCAGCTAACCGAGCAGATAGCACAATTATAGATTGTGCGGAACGCCGGTGTAATATACGTTAAATCGAATGTGTTACTAACATTGCTCCAAATATTTTCAAAGAAACTAGAAATATCGTACATGAATTGAAGCAATATTCAAAATTGGCAACAAGTCCTCATATTTAAACATCCTTTTATTAACGCACGTAGTGTGTTTCTAGACTTAAAGTTGTATACTTATTTGGTACTATGAAGCTAATTAATCTTAAATGAAAGAGTTCTGTGATTATTAAACATAAAAGCAACATAAAAAGGTTAAAAGAGCGTAGTTAAGTATATTTTTCGATAAATAACATGTACTTTTTCTTTATAAAATGAAAATGAAAGGAATTTTGTGTGATATTAACATATTGTACTTGCCATGGCTTGTATTTATTTAGCTTACAATTTGTGAACAGAAAAAATCTGAGGTATTGCTTAGGACATATTAAACTAAACTAGTTTTATGGTGAGCTTTCTATCATAAAATCACAATAAGTTTCATTACTACAATAAACATGTCGATAAATTACATTTAATAAATTACTTAAAGCAGCATAAATCCTATTTCTGTAAACATTGCTTTACTGTAAAAATCTCTTGTAATCATTTCCCTCTTTATATATGACAGGCTACAAAGACCAAACACATGGTTTGGTAAACTTTAAGTCAAGTCATCTAATTCGAAGTTGAATATCTCAGTCAACCTGATCATTGTCCGTTAAAAATAAAGTGAGTTTACAAAACGTTAAATTATTCAAATTACCCGGAAATATATAATTATATTCAAGTTTTATGTTTGGCATATCACCTGAATGCCACATATTGACCTTGAAGAACCCTGCCGTTTCTATAAAATATTTGTTTATATGACTTTAAAGCGTTTTTAAATTTATGTTCTAAAATCGTATAGAATTATCTAACTGACATTATAAAAATACGAAAAAATCCAATGTAAAATAAGATTATACAATGATCAAAACATTTTTATATTCGAGTAAACCTTGTCATCTATAATTTAAATGCATGGTAGAAATTATTTTCAGCTGAAAGAAGAACACCTTCACAAAATAATTATCATTTTTTGAAAAACTATTTTCAGTGTCTCTAAATAATAGAAAATGTGTATTAATCTGTCTGCAGTGATATGTAGAATTGGCACACCAGGGCAAAAATATACCAGAATAGCTTGATGAAAACCAGTTTGATGTGACTGGCTTGGAAGAAAGAAAGATATAGCATACAGTTTACTCATTCAGTTAAAGCTTCGATGATACAATTACGCTAACTTAGTTTCTGCAAATGAGCTTGTTTATTACATTAAAAATCTTAACATATCTATTACATATAGAAAGCAGACGTAATGCTACTTCTCTTTTTTGATTACTCAACTTATTATCCAATGCTTCACGGTTGTAGCAATGGAAATTATGAGACTAATTTAGCCAGAAATGAGACTAGAATGATATGGTTGAATTAAAACCTTCGCCCATTTCAATAGCATATGTATATGCAATATTGGTGTATTAAGCCAATCGGAAAAAACAATATTTTGATTATTAATCGCTGTTGTTGATTTGATTAAGTACTACTTATAAAACATATTTTTCACATATAATAAGCAACATGTGCAAGCAAAATTAAGCCAAGTTCCTAAGACAAATTGTGATAATGTTTTGTAAACCTGAACAGATTAGACATAATCATAAAAGATTTTTCTACAAATGTTCTTAACTTTGTTGCTCAACTTCAACAAACACAGCCTAAGAAACAAAATAGTTCGATAAAGCAATCCAATCGCAAGTAATACACAATTCATAGCAAACACCCCATAACATGATAAACCTACAATGGATTTCGAATCAATTGGTTGTGGAGGTGCTAACTTTTCAAGATAAATAACATTAGAGTACCGTAAGTTTTTATGTCGCGAATCTAAAAAATCAGCAAGCCTGTCTATCTTCTGAAATTGTCCCATTTCTATCCACGCTCTTGAAAGGTATCTTGCTCTGGTTGACATGTAGCCAGAGAATCGGACAATCCATAAGAACCAATGTGAGTAGCTTTTATTGTCAACTGTAAGGCATACATAAGTATTATCAACTAAGATCTTGTTTTCTTTGACAAAGTTAGTGAAAAACAAGTATTTCTCAAGTGCCCCATAGCTCGCAATCTTCTTCTGTGCCATGAACTTCACCATTTCACTTAAATTGGTAAGTGGAATTTGTTCGGATGTAGCGAAAGATTCCAATTGGCGCCCGGCTGTACTTTGCTGATATAAATTCAATAGATCCTGAGGGACAAATTTATTTACCGCCCAAAATAGCAATTCCTTGTTGGCTATCCAAATTTTGTATCCATTGTCATAACCAAACAACATGGTATCAGGAATTCCATGAATTTTGGTGCTATCTGAAGAAATGTAGCTTTGGTGAACGTATCCAAGGAACGCCACAGGAAGCAGAAATGACACCAATATGCGCCTGTCGACTCTGCTCAAATTTATTTCGGTGCATATCCATACGCCAAGGACAGAAATGCCTATCATAACGTCTTTGGCAATAAACGCTAGAATTAAACAGGTAAATGTTAGGGCAAGCCACACTGTCCAGTCAATGACCGTGAAATTACTTATGTCGTAACTTAAAAATTGGTTGGAGTGAAAACATGCCACATAAGTTGCCAAATTCCTCAGCAATTTAAT
Source organism: Entomobrya nivalis (assembly GCA_034695485.1). Lineage (NCBI taxonomy): Eukaryota > Metazoa > Arthropoda > Collembola > Entomobryomorpha > Entomobryidae > Entomobrya > Entomobrya nivalis. The sequence goes on along the minus strand of JAQFZH010003016.1, from coordinate 8,705 downwards.
ATTTCCAAAGTAATGGCCACGATTATTTGCAACATTTCGGGAATCCAAATGTAATAAAAATGGCAGCGTAAAATAAATCTGCAAATGCCATTTACCATCATGTGAGTTCTGGTTACTTAAAAATTCTAAGCTTATATTCAACACCGCCTGTAGAGTTGAAAAAACCACTAAACGCTTACGATCACATCGGGTCAACGCATCTATTAGGGATTTCAAACCATTTTTATGGGATTTGAAGTCTTGAAAACAGGAGTCCTGAGGAAAAAAATTATAAAAACTAAAAAGAAACAGATCTTGAAGTGGAAACGATATTTTAACTGTTCTACCTTGGCCGTTTGAATTTAGTGACTGAGCTTCGTGCTGAATTTCTTTATAAAAATGAAGTTTGAATGGTATTAACTCGACAAATCTGGAGCCGCAAAAGTAACACAATATGTAAACTAAATTGGCCTCATCCTTCGTGTAGAAAACCACACTAGCATGAAATGGCTGCACGTCATATTGCGGTAGTAATTTGAAAAACCGGGTCATGAATATTAGGTTGTTATAGTTCAATACAGAAACCTGAGTAAAAAAGATGACTTGATCTGAGTTGCTAAAACCCGACTTTTGGATGGCTTGAATGGTTTGTATTAAATTGTCATTTGTGAGTAAAATAAAGGCAGTTGGACCGTTTGTAAATTTCGGGGTTATCCGGAAGTATCCAGTTTTCATAGATATGACGTCATTGTGTTGTTTCAGAAAAGAGTTAGATATTTCTAGTCGTAGGTTAAATACATCGTGTATAGTATAGGTGTTTAACACGTTTCCGATCTGCACTTTGGTTTCAAATGAAATAAACTGTAACGATGAGGATAGAACAATGTTGATCAAGCAAGTACTGTCATGTGAAAAAGGTATGTATGGTTGAAAATCCGAGGAGACGTCAAAAGAATGACTTGTAGTTGCAAAAGTGACGAAGATATATAATATCAAAGAAGCCATTTCAGACTTTATTATATAAGTAATTTTGGTTGCAATTGGTTTTTGGTGTGAACCTCGAGACAATTTTTGAAATGAAGATTTCAAATGAGTCCCAATGTTTTCCAGAAATAAGTAAATTCTAAATTTATTAGGATAGTAGTTTTAATGTACTTTAAAATTATAAAATATATGTGTGATAGATATTCAATGAAAGCTTGACAATGCTTTAGCGTCGTCTAAAGTTCAACTACCTTCTGTAAAAGAAAGCCGACCATATAATGTAGAGATTCTAAATGGGGCAGCCTAAACTATATATTATATACTTATTTGGTACTACGAAGCTAATTATCTTAAGTGGAAGAGTTCTGCGACCACAAACAAAACAACACTTGAATATGGGTCAACAGCGTGGCAATATGTTTGAAAAATAACACTGTTTTCTTTGTTAAATGAAAAACATAAAAACAATGTGCGTCATCAGTCTGCGGAAGTACAGAAATGTAGTACATGGAGAATATTTAATGAACTTTGTATGATATTACCATATTGAAGTTGCCATGGTATATTGCTAAAGAGTAACTTAACACATGTGGAAACAAACACATTAAACTAATTAGGTTTTATGGTGAGCTTTCTATGATAAGAACACAATAATTTTAATTTGTTGATATACATATATACACACGTATGGTTGTTCTTAAGATGTAAAGCTTTGCAAATGTTACTTCAACGTTTAAAAGACAAAGAGCAATTCGAATTCCTATGGTTACACAAGCATACACTATGACATTTCATTAAACGGTTATTTCTTAAAGTGTTTAAAATATTTTGTGAGTCAAACATGTTGGCATATCGTTCCAAAAAGTACTTTATACCAGTTCCGCACCTTTTTTCTTTTCTCTAGATGTAAAATTTGGTTTCAAAGATACAAATAAAAAACAAGCTGTATATAGTAAAATTTAAAAAAAACATTTGGATTGTGGGTAAATGTGGTAAAGTTCACTGCAAGAGAACCTAAGTCGGGGATAGTTATCCCCTTTCAAAATGCAGAAATTTTTGATTAATATTTTAGCAATATTTTACACCTTGTTTCTGAGTATTTCAGCAAACCATCTATTCAAGGCAGAAAAAAGCCTAACAAGTGCGCCTGAATACACTCTTACCACAAAAATTTTGAATTCGATTTTCTTAGCAGACCCAATCACAAAAAAAATGTTTCAGGCATTTAAATAAAAATAAACGTTTGGCAATAAGGGAATATATAAAGAATGTTAAACTGGCGCTCTAAGTTTTTATATTATAAGTAGTGGTCACGTAACCAATTAAATTTTATTTTAGGTTAGAGTTTATTTCAAAAATTCCACTTTTACATAATGAAAACATAGGAAAGCCCTATCCACGAAGATTAAATATTTTATATGTGCCACAATAGATTTAAGCAATAAAGTGAGCTAAATTGACGTTATGTTTTTTTAATGACGGGTAAAACTTAACGTTTTCTTAACAGCACTTTGCTGTTAAGAAAACGTATAGTTAACGAAGAAAAGATATAGCTTTTCGAGCCCATCCACACGAAAGCTTATTTTTTATGATAAAAACTGAACAATCATACAGCCGATCATACATTTTCCGAAGCGATCTAGCCGCACCGTGCTTTTTTAGTCGTAGACTTTTTCGTAAATGGTTCTTTAAGTATTCTAGTCGTAATCGCCTTCTAACAGTAATTTTGATGAATCATGCATGCACAACTTTTCGTTAATCTACACACATGGAGTATTAAAACATTCCAATCCAAGAGAATTGGAAATTTTGTTCGCCTATACAAATTTTTCCATGTTGGTGGAATGTTTTTGCTGAAAGATTTTTTCACCATAGTTGCGAGTAGGCCATAATGCTTGATGCTGCTTACATGCTAATCCTTGAATTCTACGTGATCGGAATATGCATGGTGATCATTTATTGTGCGGAGACCTTGAATGAGATCCGTGACAAATATATATATCTTGAACATGGCAGTGGCCGACTTGTTTCACAATGTGTTTAGGTGTCCCCTTCGATTTTGGAAAATGTGTTTCAAAGTTGATAAATGCATAGAGCTTTCGGCTATAGCAAGCTATATATAGGAAACCGTATTTTTTATTAGTTATAATACTAATATATAATATGTCTGGTCAAAAAGTGTCAAGTTTGATACACTTGCTAAGCCCTATGCTAAACCCTACTATAACATGCTAAACCACATTCTAAACCCATGTTAAATAAATTTAAATGCTAAACCCTATGCTAAACCCATCTTAAATAAATTTAAATGCTAAACCCTGTGCTAAACCCAAATATTAAAACCTAATGCTAAACCCAATGCTAAACCTGAACGCTAAACCTAATGATAAAACCGAATATTAAACACTAATGCTAAAACTGTAACACTAAAACCAAATGCTAAACCCAAAACTAAACCCTAATGTTAAACCCAATGCTTAACTCAATACTAAACCCTAAGGTTAAGCCTTATGCTTACTGTTTCGGTTCCGATACAAATATCGGGAATTTTTCCGATCAAATCCAATCGGATCCCATCCGATATGCGTATCGGATCGAATCGGCAGTACACCTGATCGGATCGGAATATTGCATCGGAATTGGAAATTATTCAACATCGGATCCGATATTCCGATATCCTTAAAAACAGTAAATACCCCAAAAGTATGGCTTTTTGAACATACAAACTAATTTACATTCAAATTTGAGTGTTACAAAACGTCAAAATGTATCAAATTCGCAATACTTTTGTAGCTAGTTACATCTAGTGCAAAATCTCAAATTACGTAATGATCTCGTAAATTAATATTCTGAAGAATTCAAATGCTCTTAACATTTCATTCCAAAATACTTTACATAACCTTTTTAAATACTTCAAAACAATGAGAGTGAACTCTGTAACAAAACTAACACAACCAGCAATCAATCCGAAGAAAAGTATGTAAAATATTACCAATATATTTCCCCTCATTGAAAGTTCCTTAAGAGGTGCATTTGGTTGCAAATTGCCAGTTTGAATGCCTCCACCGACAAATCTTTGCCACCATTCCAATATTCCTGATGCCTGAAGCCCTTTCATTCTCTTGAAAATGAACGGAGGAACATTGCCTTGAAAGTTGAATACTTGAAATGTTTTGAAATAAGTTTCAGTGCCAATACTTAAGTGTTCAGATTCTGTTATGTTAGTTTGAGCAAGTTTTTGTGCATACTTTCGACACAAATATGTGGGGAGAATTAAAGCCGTTTTGTCACATGTTTTTAGAGAATCAAGAAGTAATTTTTCTTCAGCCTGCCACCACTTTTCACGGAATTCAATCTTCTGTTTGCTATCGTCTACAACGTATTCAAAGCTCTGATTCACTGATTCCAAAATCTTTACAAGCTGATTTGCAAAGTTCAAAATTCCATTGTGCAAACTTGTATTCGAGAAAAGTGATTCTTCGTCATCAATTATTTGGAACTCATGTAAAACACTCACTTCACTTGAAATTATAAGGTCAATCCAATCCCATCTATGAATAGAATGTGTGTTCCGAAAACTCAATGCTTTTATAAACTGTTTATAAAAACCATTGACCTTTGAAATATCAAATTTAGGCTTAATTTCAATCCAAAATTTCGCTGTTCTAGTGTAGCTTGTAAAGTTTTCTTGAGTCAATTCGTTAAAAGTTTCGTACGGTTTTACGCTTCTGGGCTCCATAATTTTGTACATGTTATCACTTTTGTATGCATTAGTGAGAACAATCGAGGATATTGCAAATGCACCTGTGACAATTCGAAAGACACATTGCTTTATTTGAACAGTGTCAAAGGAAACGTCTTGTCCGAGGAAAAGTCTCACAATTATTTCGAAATATTTGAAATACGTTTGCACACTGGTAACGGTCACGCGTCCAACAAAACTGGGCAAAATGCAAAGTATTACAACAGTTGCAATAAAAACATACCAAATATCGTCGTCGTAGATTATGACAAGTTCTCGAAATGGGAGGAATGGCATGACTCGCTTTGCACAACTGACAAATCGCAGTACGTTTATTGTGTCGTTTACGAAAAATTGCATAGTTGGAATTGTGATTTCAGATGATGAGCGCAACCATCCCATTAAGAAAACACTTTCAAATCGCTTATCATTAGTATTCGGGAAAGTGGTTGTGTCAATAATTTCATCGTTTATACACGTTTTTCCATTCCATCTATCTTCGAATCCAAAGCTAAAGTTTTTGAAAACTGAACGTACCTCATGTGCATATGCGTGTGCTAGACTATCAGAAGCGGTGTCAAATGGAATGCCGACTCTTTTTCGATGTGAAGTAAAATAATTTCCACATTGATAAAAGTGCTTGCTGAAAGCATACCGTAATGGACTTTGGTGAATCAGGTCGTACTTCTGCGATATTTGGATCCTGCTTCCAATTGGTGGAAATCCTGTTTTTTGTCGCTGGGTAGAATTAAAAAACTCCGAAATATTATTTAACTTGACTACGTATAGCTGTTTCTGTGTGTAACATGTGGGACAAATGAAAAAATGCTGAAATGGAGATATGGTTCTCGAACCTAATCGTAAAAAAAATCTTTTTTTTCGCACAACTGAATTAATTATAATCCCGTGAGCTATTTCAAAATTTTGTCGCATTTGACTGCTTAGTTTATTAGCAGTATTTTTGTGTTGTTGGAATATGTTTCTTGGTTCCGTTTCTAAATCTACACTGATATAGAAAATTGGATTGCTAGATGGCAACTGATACTGAAACAGTTCAATGTCCCTTTTGAAACCAAAGATGGGGGAAAAGTCATATCGGTTGGTGTAAAGGCCACTGGTCGGCAGAAATAATGATATTTGTACTTGGAAATTCCATGGTTTTGACAAAAAGCCATACGATACTCCGTCAAGTCTAACACAGAAATCGTCCTGCCCTATCGATCTAGGCTGTATTGTTTCAAACAGGTATTTTGAAGTGGGACACTCAATTTTTTGAAATTGTGAAGATGAGAACCGTGTTTCATTAACAAAGAGTGCTGCAGGGTTAATCCAAACACGTTTCCAGGATCGAGTGTCCACATAATTGGCCTTTATATATTTCCTCGTTATGGTGGGGTATTGCAAACCTTTAGTATTGACACCTTTAAAGTTTTCAATCAAAATCAGTGTTTTTTGGTCTGAAAATGCATTAGTGATTTCAGACAAATCTAAGGTGTCAGTAAAAAAATTCATGTACTTTATGGGTGGACTGATTTTAAAATCCCGTTGTCCTGAAGAAGAATTTGCAAAGTTTAAAAGAAGGACAACGATCATGTTAGGAGTAATCATTGTCAAACTGTATATCTATTTCAAATAAAATATAGCCAAGAATGCTTTTTTTAAGTGTAGTAACTGATTAGTATAGCAACCCAGGTTTTGTTTTATGTAAATGAACAGAAACCAATTTGATCTCGTTAATTACATGAGGATTTTCTGTTATTTTAATGGTTGTGTTGACTTAAATATGGTAAAACCAAGATCAGTTTTGGATGCTCAGGAAATCTAGAGTTTGTCTTCTCCCAACATACTGGAAACTAACTTCATAACATTTTTAATGAATTAATTTTTTAATCATGCACTAAAATATGAAATTAATTAGTTTTTATTCAAAAGTGATATGTAATGTTTAAGGTACCATCATGTAATCTGTAATCTTGTTGATTGAATAAGCAACAGATTTATATGATTAAACTCAGATTTCATGTACCAAACGCCTCAACTATAACTGTTAAGGTACAAAATTTCCACCTCATCATCTTATACACCAAATATTTGTGAGAATTCAAAAATATTACTTATGAGAGACTTTTTAATTTTTTAAGCATGTTATAATGAAGTGGTGTCAGAATGTAAGCTTCGTTCGCCTGATTATATGGATGGAAAAGTGAACCGACAAAAACTTGCTTAACCATAATTTTTTTATATGTATATGGATGGCTTATGACTAGTAGTATTTATATAACTATTTGTATACCTGGTTTTTCTAGGAACTAATATAGCAAACGAGAAGTATGAGATTTTTTTCTAGGTTTAAAGTATATTGTGTGCTTTTATCATATACACAACATTTTACGCGCAATATTACATATACAAACTTATGGACTTAAGAGTAAACTAACCTGACAAAAACCAAATAATATGATATTGTAAACAAATATACCAACCAAACTCGATGCGACTCCATGTGTTCAATCCTAAATACTCCAGCCTCAATGAAAAGTTTGTCAATGCGATTTCCAAAGTAAAATACATGATTTAAAATCACGCAAATAACATGTGACCCTAAGACTTTGTTTACCAAGCCCGAAACTCGTTGAACAGCAAGAAAGTAACCACTAATATTTGACCAGTTTAAAATATTATGCCTACTAATATGATCTGCGTTGTTATCCTATTTAATATATTCCAAAAGGATTGCGCCTGCAATCCAGGAGGTCAAAACTATGCCGAAATACGTTTCATGAGTAGTACTTCGTGCAGAAAAAAAGTGAAGCTAACAAGAGCTATTTGACAATTTACCACCCAGTTGAAATTCACCCAGCTTAACCTTCACTCTAGATGAGAATTAAATACAAACAAATTTATTACATAATATTTATGAAGTGAATGCTAAATACTTTATCCATACAACCAGCTTAATTTTTCTTACCAGCACTTGCATATAAACTTTGGTATATAAATTTTTCTTACACTATCATTCCTTAAAAACAGGCTAAATTGTTGGAACTGCTGGACTGATCAAAACAAAAACAATCAATATTGGAGTAAAACCGTATTAAACAAAGAATAAATACCATAAACTGTGTGACTGCTCAAACATAAACTTAAAATACAAGAAAAACCGCTTCACGAGGAAGTAGAATTTCAAGCTATATATAAAACCAAATTGCATGAATATTTTTTTAAGGTTTTCGAGCATTTGCCACACATGACAGAAATCATTGATCTACTTGGCAAAATTTCTGAACTTCAATTCAGTGCTTAAATAATATAATGGCTTCCTGTTAGCCCTGTCCCAAAAATTGCTTGACCCCTATACGTTAGAAAACACAGAAATAATTTTATTCAATCCATATAGATATTTAAATTAAGATCTTCATAATTGTTTATCTCTTGATTCTACAATTTATTGATGACTAAAGCAATTTCTTAAAATATCGGGAATAATAGAATTCCGCATTGAATATTCATTTGTAAAAGCCTTATTCTTTACAGAATAACAAGGCACTACTTGTTTATTATACATTGTATCAAATGTCCAAATCCATTACACTAAATAAAGCTAGAACAAAAAAAAAAGTTTAATTATATTTACACATTTCTAAATTGTATTTTGAGCCGACGATTTTTGTATTGCAAAGATTCATAGTGTAGTCAACAAAGTTTCAAAAAGAAAACTTTAAAAGAGTTTCCCCCTATACTTTTAAGACAGCTATGGCAAAACCGGTGGCAAATACTTCAGATCACTAGTACCAAATTCACCGTAGATTCAATCATGAATTTTACAATATTAGCACCAGTATCCTTTTCACAAAAGTTTAGTTCTCCAAAGTATATTCGAATGTCTCTAGTTGCTTTGACATCACGACTCAGCTCACAGAAATACTTTGTCGGGCAAGAATTTCCTATAATTTTTGTTGCTAGCATGTTACTCCATCCGTATTTGACTCTTTTGCTTGCT
>JAQFZH010003015.1:0-14841 GCA_034695485.1 Entomobrya nivalis | reverse complement strand
ACTACTCTAATAGATGGGATGATGGCTATAATATATTTTTCTTTTTTAGATATAAATACATATAATCATTTTAAAAATTTCAAAAAAACTGCATACAAAGTTTACAAAAGGATGTGAAAATTGTTTAAACTTTTTTTTTGTCTATTGGGTGTACACAAAAAAAGTTATATTTTACTTGAAAATGTGACGCAAAGAAATGACAGCGATTCTGTACCAGAAAACTTTGAGTCATCACATTCAGTGTACTTTGTAGGTTGACTTGACTCTGAGGTAAAAATGCTTCTTCTCCTTTTTTTTACTTTGTTTTATTTAGTCAAGAAGGAGTCGCTGTTGGTTGTTGTCGTGGAAATTTTCGGATAGAAATGCACCATGTAGAAAAAAAAATTGTATGTTAAGCATAGAAAAACCCACAGCATAGATTTTTTTTACATTCATCATCATCATCGTAAAGCGATAGCCTTGATAGTTAAGTCATGGTGTTTATCCGTGTTACTCATGAATTCTCTTTCATGGTAATATAGAATCAGCATCAGAGTCAGAGAGCTGAGTATTAGTACTACTTTATACAATGTATATATCTGCATTCTACTTAATTTTAGAGTTGAAGTCCACAAAAACTAAAAAGAAGAAGGCGAGAAGAGAAAAAAAGTAGGAGAACGTGTTTGTTGTAGTTTTGTATACTGAATTACTTACTCTGCTCTCTTGGCTGCCTTCTGGCAGGCAGTCATATGGTTTTAGTCGTGGTGGTGGTGGTAGTAAAGTAATCTATATAGGGGAAACGGCAACGGCAAACGGCAACCCCAAAACCAGCAGCAGCATAATAACTACATGAAAAACACGCCATCAGTATCAGGGCCAATGCCCTGCTCCGTTACTGCTGCTTTGGCCTGGTCGCTCGCTGGTCCCACATGCTCTTCCCTTTCTTCCCATAGCTGATAGCCTGTTTTTTTCTCTCTCTCTCTATTTTACTAGGTATTCTGTACATGTGGCTTTAGAAATGAGTATTGTGGCATTCATTTTCTTCATAGTACTTTACTTTGTATAATAGAGTTGGCAGTCACAAAAGTTGAACCTCTGATGTCAGTGACAAAATATATCAGTACTGCATACATTGTATAAAGTTTGTGGAGAGAAACTGAATATATACGATGCATCAGATCAGATGCATGCATACAAGAAATTTAATCGGAAGGTGAACACTTTGACATAAGACCAAGAAGAACTGAAACTGACTGAGAAACTGAATAGAGCAGGGAAGTTAACGCATTTACCAAGAGAACATCAGTCCTTGAATGTTTCGAAAAGATGCAATTAACACTGTTGATATATGATGCATGTAAAATATAATATGTGTGGTATATGTAGACTAATGACACTTATGTGTTTTATGTGGGCTATAGAATGGTCCACATCCAGCAAGGAGCTGTTAATTGTCATAATTTGGCACTCGGCACTCAAGAAGAAGGATTTTGATCGAATTTTCATAAAAATTTTAATTGTTCATATAAGGAAGGAAACATGGAATATATTTTCTTTTGTTTTTCATAATATTATATAGCTCTGAAAATAATTGGACATTGTTTTATCCTTGGCTACCTGATCTAAATATTTAATTTAATTGTGAGAGACACACGTGTGGGCTCCAGAACTTTTCTTGTTTGATGACTCCTCTCAAACTCCATGCATTTTTGCCAACTAACAGGCTTAATAAGTGTATAAATAATAAATTTGTATTTCTCAGTTTACAAAAATGTATCATATATCATATCATCATAATAATATATGTTAGGATAGTATGATAATGATAATGCTCATCTAGCAAATAAATTGCAAATGTCAATTGTGTCATCAAGCAAAATACGCTGAAGTAATTGACACTGTTGGATAATCATTAATGGAAGCATATAAATACAAATATGTTTTAAGCATGTAATACGAAACCTCACAGAAAGTTCATGAAATTTTCCCCGAGCTCATCCTCCTCATGAAATTACATGTCTATATGAGAGCGGAAGGCCCATCGACCAGATGGGGCCATGAAATGGACGCGTTTGATTCGTCTGGATAAACTAACTACGCAGAAATGTCTACATTTATATATATTATGATGTATGACGTGGCCTGGAAAGGTCAGTGATACTTGAAAAATATTTTAATGGTGGACTGGGCATTGAAAATAAACAAAGACTACAAACCAAAAAAGGTAATAGGATCACATTTTGCGAAATGTGTATGCATGTTCGTCCTATATACAATTTGGAAAATTGTTAAATAAAAAATGTGAACACTGAGCATATATAAAAATGTATCACTTGTTTGTGCAATGTCCGAGAGTGTACACTTTTGCTTTCCATTCGAAAAAACAGTGGCGTGTCAGTTTTTATGGCTACGCGTAATGTGAAGTTATGTATATGTGTCATATTTTATTGTAGGTTTGGTCAAATTGAGTAGTATGTTTCGGTTCTTTCATGATAATAACAAGCTTCCAGTACTTCCTCCATTTCCCAGTTGTCTACGTGTACAAAAAGAATGGATGTTCGTCAATATTGGGCGTGGGCAAAAAGTTAATATGTTTCCTTCTCCCTGCCCTGCTGCTGTAGGACAACTACCAAAGGAAAAGAACTTTCTTACTTTTTTCTGTTTTTGAAGCTGAAGTATTGAATTTTGATACATCGAGAAAAAAAAGCGTTGATTATATTTGTTGCTCAGCTGGGAACTCAATTTCCGTTTCGTTTCTCAGGTTCTTGATATAAATTCAGGTGTCAAGTCGATTCGGATGTTTGGATACAGATGTACATGTATGCGGTAGTTATGTTGTTGCGAAATTGCAAATTTAAATTGCCATTAAATCGGGTATGCTATTTCGAGTGAGAAGAGACGTGTCTAAGACAATCGCAGCCCGAATGACTATGACTCACCATTTCTTCATTCATTTCGTTTTTGTGTAAATCAAAACAGTGAACGAACACGAAGTGAATTATTTTTCGCAGTTCCGTGTTCCATGTCTTCATTGCCGTTACATAAACATTTAATTTTGCTACTGTTATAACTTCAGCATTGAACTTTTGTATGTGTGGCTTGCTTGCGAGCTACTATCTGTAATTTCCTTCGACGGTATTATTTGTCCCTTGTGGATTCTGGATGTGTGTGCACATAGTCTATATAGTCTATTCGTGTCCACCATCTATCCATCTAGGTGTTGTCGTTGTCGCACAATGGAGATGGGAGAAGGAGAAAGTTATTTTGTCCATTTTGAAACAAGCGTGATCGTTCCAAAGGAGAACAGTTCAAGCATTGAGCTGGTATTTTTTGCCAGGTTGGGATCCATATAGCTGTAGCTGTAGCTTAATCCATATAGTTATGTAAAAAGTTGTCGCTGGTGAAGCGATAAAATCGTATTTCGTGTCCAGAATGACTTTTATTTTATGCAAAAGTTCACATGGCTATTGGCTGTTATATAGAAATATCCCGATTCCAGAGTATGAATGATTACTGGAGCAGGAAATAATTCATTTATTCATCTTTCATTGTCCTGATCTGTTATCATCATATTGTGCTAAAAAGAGGCGAAAAGGGTTATATTCAAAGATTATTAATGTTTTTTTTATTACGAAGCAGAAAAATGGACTATGAATTTCTTGTCTATTTGTCAGTAGTGGCGGTTGACGAGCTCGTACTTTGTACATCGATAACATTCGCCAATGTCAATAAAATATGTTACTGAAATGATTCTGAAAAATTAGGTCATTCCATATTTCATCAGTTGAGAATCTCAACTTTAACTTGAGATTCACATTTTTTACAGCTAGTATTATGTGAATACACCTATCTATATGTATGTATGTGCAGACTTATGTGTGATCATGCGTAAGTAATTTTTGAGCAGAACAAATTGTAAGCCTATTAAACGGCATACGTATACCATGAACTATAAATTTAAATCGAATTACACGATGTGGTTATTGCTAGGTATTTCATCCATTCGTGGCAATAAATGTACCAGAGAGCACTTCCAATCCATTATAAAATCGCTTTCACAGATTTTGAAGACTACAACCTTCAGCCTTCAATATAACTGTTTTATGTGAGACCACAAAATATTGAAGGTTATTTATGTGAATCAATGTCAAACGAAAATATGTACTGATTCCGACATACTACCTAAGTACATACTTCACAAACCTGGAAATAAAACTACTCGTTATTCTCTGCAAAAAAAGTTCATATTTTATAGTTTCATTATTACACATACTGTAAATTGTAATTGCTTAACTAATTATGCCTACAAATATTTTATTTTGTTTAGTGATTTACGACAATGTACCACTTTCATACATAAATTGTGAATAAATATGGTGTGCCAGTGCAAGAAAGGAAGGTGCCAACATGAGAAGGTTTTTATGCGTAATAAAAAAAGTGCGTTGTCAATTGGTATTTACACAGATAGGTTGATTATAATATAAGTATAGTGTGTCGTGACGTGAGAGTCCTTTCTTTTTCACTGGCTTCACTGATGCGAATGTAAGGAGTCCACGATCATCATCTTAAGTATACATTCATAAAATACCATTAACATTTCTGAGAGTATAGGCTTTGCACTTGTCCCATACACTTTTTTATTTTTACAGTATACAATGTGTGTTGTCGTCGCGATGGCAATTTATACTGGCATTAGTAAAAGGGATAGTCAGACACACGAAGCTATGATCACTCCGCGCTCGCTCGCATATGTGCATTTAACACGGCGTGGCGTCAGTGATTATAAAATAATGATTATGGGGAAATGTTTAGTTAGTATTACTCCTAATAGTTATGTTAGTTATGTATGTATATACGTAAAGAGAATATTTAGCTAACATTTTCTTTGTCGTTCTTAATAAGTATATACATAATATGTGTATAAGCACCCTTTCTACTCAAAATTCAAGAGTGAGAGAAGAAGGGAGGCACAAATGGAATATGGACGGGGAGATGCATAATGTGAGTTTATAAAAAAAATATTGTAGTAATACAATGTGGACATATTTTAACAGTCTGTGTCCTACTTAAGTATTTTGCGTTCACTAAACTTGTTGAATACACTTGTCAGCATTATGGAATTGATACTCTAAAATAGCTGTTACTAATAGTATACTAGTAAGCACTAAGAAAGTATCGCGTATGCATGTGAAGTAATTTGAACTTTCGAATGAGCTATAATCAATGAAAAATTAGTATGATTTTAAATGTCACTGAATCCCGCTTTAGATCGGGAAGTTTTGACTTGACAATGAAATTGATACAAAGAAAAAAGGTTCCATCTTTTTGGCTTTAAAGTTTGGAACCAATTTCATGGTATCTTTATTCAAGGCACGCACAGGTTCAAGTTTCTAACCTGGAATACAATTAAACTAAAAGGCGAGTGCATGAAGAAGCATGTCAGAGAATGTTGAATATATCATAAAGCACCAATACATACCAAATACTCAAACTCTTAGGAAAGACGATGATTATTTCATTCAAAGTACGTAATATGTACAGAGCAAGAATTGTCGACGAAATTTGTAGTGCTCAAAACGCACGAGATTAGTTCGAATGTTTATTTGAGAGCAAATGTCTTTTTAAAACGCTCGAAAATCCTTGAACGAGACGCTATTATTGTTGCTTTTCATGATGATGGTGGTATAGAATGGTTGATGGTAGCAAAAAAAATGTACATACACGTGTACGCTGCTGTTACTACTTTTGGATATGAATATAACCCATGAAGAAATTATAGCCAGGGCCTCACGTAACAAGTAATTTTATCATCGTTCATTTGGAATGGTGATGGTGACAATGCTGGCGTTTTGTGCTTGACATGCTCCGTAAGGTGTAGTAAGGTAGCGCTCTTACGATTGACGCCACTTTCACAAAGGATTTGTTATACTGAGTCGTATGTCTCCGTGTCATTCGTTCGTTTGTCCGCTTATTTTCACGTTAAACAACAACAAGGATGAAAGTTATGTCATGGCCAAGAATTCTCGGGTTTTTTTAGCCTACCGTGTGAAACAACAGGACTTTTATTACCTTATTTACATCAATATATAAATCTCCAAGCTTCATACTTAAAGCGCTACTTTGTGAATACACTACAACGAACTAGTTAGCAAATAAGGTTGATTAAGGTTTAAATAGATGCACTAAAACTGCATTACGCCAAAAAAACATCATTGGTTTTGATTATTTTGAAGGTCTGCCTATATTCGTGCCATGCTACATTTAAGTCGTCTTTTGTCATAAAAAATATTGCTCACAAAAACTGCAGATCTTGAGATCAAGGTTGTTGCCTATTTTTGCAAATTGCATCTTGCATGCAACAAACAGAATTTCATATTTTCTGGGTTTATATCTTTGACTTTAAATAATATAAATTCTTTTATGTTATGTACCCATAGCTATGTTATTGACGCGTGTAAATTGACGCTTTTCCTCGAAATCAATAAATTGAATTTTTTGATGATGGCAGATAGATTTGTAATGCAAATTCTCTAGGCATAATAATATTATTTCAAAATGATAGAATACGAGTATGGCTACGTAGAAATGCCTTACGACTCAACTTAGTTTATTCGAAATATTTTAACATCGAGAGTTTTGAGTTGGAAAGATTTACATTTTCATGAGAAAAACTGCATTTTTATCATGTTATCTCTTCCAGGTAACCTTTAATAATGTATCGCAAAGAATATTTTTATGGTATAATGAAAAGAGATGAACTCTACTTGCAATGTTACAATAATTTTTATTTGCCGCATTTAAATCTGTTAAAAAGGATCCATATTTAATATCGTGTCGAAATACCGAATACCAATAAACCACGTGCTAAAAAATCATAAAAATTGACTTGTTAAATTTTTGAATAGTAGAATCCGGTGAGAGGATTGTGGATTTTTTAGAGTTCGATTGCTGTACTATGCTAATCAATTTTTTTTCTGACCACTAGTTACTGCATATAATTGTTTCCGCGTCTAGTAAACTTTCATATAAAATGAGTTATTGTTTGTGTAAGAATTGTAAATAAAATATTTACACCAACAGACCTACAGACCATAAATCATTGTTGCCATTTGCCATTCTTCTTCTTGTCGATCCAGTCATGTAATGTAATAATGTAACTCTTTTTTTGCACTTGTTGTTTTCTGAAATGACCTTGGTTGCTTGTTTTTATTTTCGTTCTTTGTTTGTAAGCTCGAATGTTTCAAGTGTTAGTGGTGGAGACGGAGAGATCTTCATTGCTAATCTCACACGGGAATATTTGCATTCATAATGCGTCATCTCATGTTACTTTCTGATGGGAATACTCATAGTCTCATATTATATACATATATTGTGCCCAGAGAACCAAACCAACACTCACCTTCATAATTTTATTGAAACCTGTAAAACAGATTTGCGAGTAGGAGTGTGTTTGGTTTGTGTTTTAAGTCATTTTTTATTTGACTATGGTTATATCATCTTAGCATAATTATATTGCACACGTGATTTTTAAACATCACTTTAAACCGAAAAGGCTGACTTTTGGTTAGTTTTGCGAGTTTGGTCTGCTGATTACATCAAAACTTTCATTACATATTCCCTCCCAAGTTTTTTTTGCACATGCAGTCATAAATGTTGCTGAATGTCTTGCTGTAAAATGTATTCTAAGTTTTCATAGATTTTTTTCTTCAAGTTTATGCCTTTTACACTTATATCAGACATGTATCATAAAATATGCTAACAATTTCCTCTCTTGGTTCACTCAAATAAGTGTAATATAAGCTTATAACCAAGTTACATTGTAAATATCATATTGTTATTTCATTACTTCGCTAATTGGAGCGCTACTTATGTTACTTTTTGATATAATACTTACTTTTTAAACGACAGACCAATATTTTTTTAAAGCCTAAAATGCTATGCAATAGGAGAAATAAGGAGTGAACGCTACTTCACTTTCAAAAAGCAATCTTTTGCATGGTTTTATATCCACCACGTTCATACCACATGTTAGATAAATGCTGTATTTGATTCTTTCATTGCTGTACCTGTACCACATACGACATGACAATGATAGTTTTTTTTAGATTTCGAAACATTCAATACTATTTATTATAGTACAGTAACAAAGGTGTATATACAATGTATTTGATACAAAGTAACGTAAAGGGGAAGCTGGCGAGCGAAGTCAGATAATATTCTCTCTTCGCTGCGCTGATCGCTGAAAGTGTAAAACTGGTCTGTATATTTATGTCGCTGCCTTTTTGCAATTGGTAAAAAATTGTAAAGGTGACGGGCAATGCAATGCTACAAGAATGATCATTGTTCTGGTGGTTGGTTTGAGGTCGTATGTGTGTAATTGTGTGTTATAACTATCACTGTAACGACGACAGCTTGTTATAATAACTATCATAAAGTAACACATGTAGAGTTGAAGTTCTTTTTACATAAGGCCAATATGCAGCGTCGTCGTCAGCGTCTCTCAGCTGTTCACTCTGTTCAGCTGCAAAACGCATTTTCAATAAAAGTAGGTCATAGGTGCGTGGTGTTTTGTTGTGTAGTTTGTTTCATTTGTAGTTAGAGAAAAAAGGGTTTTTGTACATTTTCATTTGCTTTGTTATATTCATGTCGTTTATTTTACTGTTGCTATGCCAAAGAGGATTGGGATGGGATGATAATGGTTTCGAGTTGAAGGTTTTTTTCCCTAACCATCGTTCTCCTGGATATTGATGATATAATGGCATGACGACGGGTACTAGCAGACAAAGACAAAAAGCTGCGATGAATTATGATGATACTTAACCATATGCATGCTACGTTGCTTTTATTACCTGGCATGGCACATGGCAGAGGGCTCAATAATGTGATGCTATACAAAAACTATAAGAATCTAGGGTAATATTTAAGTTGAGAGAGAACGACATATGTCCATAATATATAAGAGTCTCATATAATATAATAGAATAGAATGTTCAAATGCCATGGCATTTTTGTGATAAAAGTAAATTCGATTTTATGCGTTGATTATTGTTGCTAAGGATTTTCAGTTGCAGTTTTATTGTAATGCGATGATATGTTCATAAGTTGAATTAAGTCGACTGATTATCACAAAATTAGGTACATTGAATAATAAATCCTTTTTCATCTGAAAGATACTCCATTCTATAAAACTGAGTGTTCTTCGTAGGAATAAAATGCGCACGCTTTGTTGAACTCATCAATTCAATGTGTATACATGTTTCATTGTTGCTGAGAGCTATCTTTTTGTACTTCTCTGTCTGTGAACTAAGTATATTTTTTGATGATGGACGATAAACAAAGAAAAACGCACGTGCCTAGCTATGGCCCCCAAATGCATGCATATTGATTGCAATGAATGCAGTACACAAAATATTCACAAAGATATCATTTCATTTTTCTATGCTCTTTTTGTTCAGGATTGTTGGTTATTGTTGAGCGCAGATGACGATGCATTGATCTGATTGATGATAAGTTGAAGATCAAAGAATGCTAAATCAAGTTACAGGGATACATGTTGTACCAAAAATGATAATGGTTTCCTTTTTGTCTGTTCCAACAAGAAGAAAAAATCAAAGATTTGTGATGCAAATAATTTGATGGTATGATTCTCTCGATAAAGAATATTATGCTATATTTATACATACTTAACTTGATCATTATTGATACCTTCAGTGAGTTACTAAGCAATCATAATCACGATAGGATAGGAATTATTACATTGGCTTGTATAAGCTCCATCTTTTATTATTGCTGAAATGCGTGATAACAGCCAGAGTTGCATTTAAAAGGCATTCCATTACGACACATTACATCCATCCACAGCGCATGAAATTAAAGGTAACATAGAATTGGATTGGGAATGATAATGACCAATTCGTATGTCTTTATTGCTTGTAACGCATGATTGGTATTTCTATTGCTGCAAAAGCTCTTAAATGATAAACGATAGTTAAGATACTATTTCTTAAAGAGTAATTTCTTTATTTGGCTTTTATAACTGACTGTAAATGAATGACTAATTACTGAGATTTACATAATGTGCTGTTCAATATATAAATGGATTTCGTTAAAACTGTTAAATACTTTAAGAGAAAGATCAATTAAGAAGCTGAATTAAGCTCATTATTAATCGTAGTGACGTCAGATACAAAAATTGAGCTATCGTTAAGTTTAATTTTATCTGATTTTGAACGTGCTCGGTTTCGGCCGAGAGTAAATAATATACAAGTAATGCAATTTGTCAAAAATTGGAATACTCTCGTTACAAAACTGAAAGATATATGGATGGATTAAAAGTATAGTGTTAGCTGAGCATCTTAAAGATAAAAATCTGTTTATGACAGAGAGCGTTGACATTTATCAAATTGTGCTTATATTGCATTGCATGACCACATGATATAAACTATTGACCATTATAAGCAGGCAAAAATGAAAGGCCCAATTTGTTGGACAAAGTAGCGGACACTATCATTTTTTTTCTAATATTTGCGTATAGGTAGTTTGATGCTATCGAAAGTTGCCTGAAACGATGCATGTTGATGAATTCATATTAAATATTCATAAACGTAGCCGCTGGTTATTAGTTGGTGACAGTCAAGGGAAATAGATACATAATGTATTGTAAATGATATGATGATGCATTTCTTTGCGTTGCTGTACTTCGTTGCACCTTTTCTATGTTGTGGGACTTGTGGTGACTTTGGGCACATTGGCAATAATGAGATTGTGTTCTTAAAATCAAGTTAAGTACATGTATTTAAAATGCAAGTTGCAGAGATTTGCGATAATTATACCACTTGCATACATGAAATTTAGATGTATGTATGTAAAAGTGTATAAACTTCCAACTCAACTGCAATTTATGTGTCACCTAAATTTTCAACCCTTATGTGTAATATATCTTTGATGTACAGAACTCGGTTAAAAAATGCTGTAACTGCAGAAAAGAAACTGGCTGTTGATATATTTTAAATTGTAGTGCATTAAATTGTCATATACGTGTTGCGTAAGATGTTTAATAGCGACTTAAGTTACAAAAAATTCACTTAATTGTCATTTTAAACCTTTCAAAAATGTGAGTCTTTATAGCGTTCTTATATTAACGACAAAGTGAGAATTCAAACGAATGCACATTCGAGTGAATAAATAAATACTTAATAGTTTTTTAAGCCGATTTTCTTAGTTTATAGTTTCTTTGGATTAAAGGAAAAGGTCATACGCACTTGTAAAATTGTAATGGCAAAATTGATAAACCCTTGTGCTCCACAAGCTTGATAACTTGTAAATATGTATTCCTGCAGTAATTCAGATAAAACATTTTAAAATCAAAAAACGCCATGAACTTTGTATAAAGAGTTTCTTGAAAAGCTTGCATTGTTTTGTTGTTCGTTTAATTATAGCATCATAAGACTTGTTTCAAAAAAAGTTACAACATTGCATTCATTCACGTACCATTCACAGGCTGAAGTATATCATTTTGGAAACAAACTTTTTGTACAAAGATTAAAACTTCTGAAACGAATCCCAAAGGGGTAATTTTTTTGTGTAATTATAATTATGTTGAAGCACGGAGTCAATGCAGACTTTATTCAAATCCAGTTTTCCTGTTGTATCGTATCAAAGGATGCGTTTTTTTAGCATTGTGAATTGTTATGGAGTGTACCACATATTTTAATTGTTATTCTGGCATTTATAATGTAATAAATACAGCCATCACAACGACGATGAACATCGAGCATAATGAAGTTTTATAAAAAGGAATCATTTCCGTACGAGCTATGTTGATCCAAGTAAAGCATAATTCATCATTTCTCCATGCGTGACGTGACATATGGATTAGTATATACAATGCTTTAAAGTCAGGCCAGGGTGGTTGCTTTGGTATATGCGCTGATTATTTTAAAAACTACCAACCCAATCTCTCAAATCTCCTTCATTGTTTTTTATCAGTAAAAATATGCAACAAGTGCAGATGGATAAGTTATGATGTACCATGAAACATTCCGTACAATTTTTTTTGCTTTGATCTGACTTCATTCCAATATAGTTTCGTACATAAGATAGGTAGGTACCTCTTTAAATTGCGCATAATTATGGTACAGCGGGCATACACATGTAAATTTTCCTTTCAAACCGATAAGTACCAAATCAACAATCATCACAAACTTTAAAAAGCTTTGACTATCCAAAGTCACCTTTCACAAGTTCACATATATTATTAGGTATATTCGAAATGAAATAGTATACTAACTGTTCAAACAATAAATATAATGTCAACATGAAAAGCAAGATTTTTTTTGCAGTTAAGATAAGCACGTTAAGCAAACATCCATAATATCATTATCCCAAATAATCATA
Organism: Entomobrya nivalis; assembly: GCA_034695485.1. NCBI lineage: Eukaryota > Metazoa > Arthropoda > Collembola > Entomobryomorpha > Entomobryidae > Entomobrya > Entomobrya nivalis. The sequence goes on along the minus strand of JAQFZH010003015.1, from coordinate 2,466 downwards.
ATGCATCTTGTACGAAATGAAATGACCTTTTTATACCAAGTCGTTGGTACCATATGCTTGCCTTGCGTTGGCGTCGACATTGCTTCACTTCATTTCATTTCAGACTTTTCAGAGTCCAATGATTTTCTTTGTTAATCACAATCAGAATGCTAAAAAGTCAAAGTTACTTTTTAAACAAGAGGGAAAATAAATGCAGGCGTAAAGAAGTCTGAGAACCGAACCTGAGTTCACTGATCGATGATGAATGGAATGGATGGACTCTGTGTATAATATGTAGTGCGAACCTCTATGAGATATACTGTATTTCATGGAGTTGTTGATTCTTATATCCTTTTTTATATGTTTCATTCTTTAACTCTATCTTAAAGATTGAAAAAAATATATATATTTTAAAGCTCTCCAGACATCATAAAACTAAAATGACGACATTAGATAAAAACTTGAATATGAATATGCACTATAAAAAAAGTATGGCATCCGATCCACCTCGGGTTACAACGTTATTTAAAATAGCAACATGTTTCTTTGAAGGATATGGCCGTAATTGTAGGTTGCACTACAATCAGTAAACCTACAGAGAATTACACTCATCATCTAGTCAGTAGAAACGGTACACTATTCAATTACTATAATATATCAAAGAATAGAAAGAAAAAAAATATTACAAAAGTAAAATACAAACTTATTTTTCTCCTCAATTGCTTTTAGTCGAACACAATGTTCAACATTTCATCCATCAGGAAAAAAAGGATCATCATCATCATTACCACAACTCACAACATAACACTAAGGCAATAAAGCTGGTTATAAAGGAGTTAGTTGTTCGTGTGTTGTGTGTGTGTGTTGTGCGTACGTATTTCATATGAAATGTTGTACTTGTGCTTTTTTCCATGGCATTGCATGATTTGACGTTACATTTATATTTTGTTGTTTCATTATTCCTAAAGCTTGCTTACTGTATTAATGGATAATGATTTAAAGCGAGTGAGTGGGATATGATGGTGATGATGATCATGATTACACGTCCACAACACACACACATTATGTTGTGTGATGTGATAGTTCTGTTAGGTTAGAGATCAGTGCCCTGGTGCTGGAAATCCAGTTGTTATGTTGCTTAACATTGCATTCATAGTTCATAAATGTTAAATCTAACGTGTAGCGTGAAAGAGTCAAAAAGAGAGGATGCTCTTTACTTCTCGTCTCAACTTTTCTCCGTTACATTTTGACAATACATAATTGTAAATACAATTGTGAGTCGTTTTTACAGGTCACCTAATCAGACTGACATTGCTCTCTGCTGTTATTTAGATATTATTCATAGCAGTTTCGCTTTTGTGAGTAGGCAGATCCATGATTATATCCTTTACTGCTGTCATTATTATTATTTCTCTCCCTCCTCGTTCCTCTTTGATGAATCTCTGTTTGAAATTTAACCTTTCATATGATTATTGGATATTCATGTGTATATATACATAATAAAAAAGTGCAACAAACAACAAAAGTACCTAATGTTCAATCGTATAACAAGTGATAATAGTAACTGACAGACAACTAATATTTTTTTTCTATAAACTTCAACTTTCATATATAGCAGTATATGTAAATACATTATGTTATATTATGATAAACCTGAGGAAAAGAGTAAAACTTGAATTTCATTGTTATTTATTGGTGTAATGAAAATTTCTCTCTCTCTTTCTATTTATCTATCTGGTAGGCGTTTCACTGAGAACTGGCCAAACAAGCTCCCCTAATTTTTCCTACGTTTGCAATTTCCCGTTATATTGCATTGCACTGTTGAAAATGATACGCCAATGCAACAATAGTTTTATCACCCTAATTGTCGTATATAGAGTATTTCATCATAAAAAAATGATAATAGTCGCACATACACACACGAGTAAGTACTAACTGAACTGACTCTGACTTTTACCACTCACATCAACATCACGCCATTGTCTTTAGCAGAGAGAGAGATGAGCTGTGTTTGTCTTTGACATGTTTTGTGGTGATTTCCTTACTCCCTTACTTCAGTCATAGTTATCATATCATACAATGATGACGATTTACACTTGGTTGTGTATTTCATTGTTTCAATCATTGACTCTCCCTCCTACTCCTCTTGTTTTTTATTTTCTTCGTCGTAATCTAATTCTCTGTTACCTTTTTTATGTTTGAAAAACTACAAATGGTAAAAATACCGCAGCACAATTATTGACATGCGCTGTTCTACAAAGTGATGATGCTCGTAATAAGTTTGCTAAATGTTTGTAGTACACTGACAAGAGTAGTGGGTAAAAAAAGTAAGAAGGTAGTGTGGTTTTTTATTCTGCGCTAAATAAACCCTTGATGCATGTCTACGAAAAAGGGTGGTAATTATATCATGCGTGCTTAAGGTTATAATTTAGCATCATATCAGAGCGCACTTTAGTCAGTTAAAGTTGGGACTGGTCATGAAAAAAA
>JAQFZH010003014.1:0-14842 GCA_034695485.1 Entomobrya nivalis | reverse complement strand
CTTGGATAACAAAAATAGACACGAATCCATCCTTTACTTTATATAAATCTTCAAATGAATTCTTTTCATCCATTGAGTTCTTTTCTGGAATCTGATTTTTACTTGAGTGCGTTGATACGATGATAATGACGTTAATGCCTTGATTTCAATGGTTGCGTTTGGCATAGTTTGTTTGGTGAAGTTTGCTAGCACAGACTTCATCAAAGCTTCGTTGTTCGTAGCAATGTAGTCATAATATTTGATTAAACACTTTCAAGATTGAATTCTCGGGAAGTTGGCAAACAAAATACATCAAACAGTAAAATGACATAGGGTTATTTGTAAAGTTAACAACGGATGTTCGCGGTGAAAGTAGTTATAGTGGGAATGGAATATTTATAGAATTAAATTTCCCATTTATATTATGTTTTTTGTGAAGTGGAAGGATGCGGTTGTCAACCAAATGCTGAGTGTAAGTTATTAATATCATTCATAAATTTCATAACATTTGAAATCTATCAAGTATTTTTTTAATATACCTACATGCTTTTGCTTCCGTAATTCAGGAACAAAATATCCGTTATATTGCATTGCTACATTTACATAGTGTGGTCTTTTAAATCCAAGAACCGACTAATTAGATAAAAATATGAATCATGCTAGTAAACAATTTTTGAATGTAGAAAAGGATTCGATTCCACGAAGAACCTTTATTACCACGCACACGTATCTAGGTTTTCGGCTAAGGCAGGATATGTTTGTGTACTGAAATCCTACATATTGACTTATCGCACTTTTATGCTTTCTTTTTAATCAATTTTATCACGTAGCATCGATGTAATATCACGTTGAAGAGTTGAATCTTGCCACATCCAATTTCTGGATTTCTTCGAGTAGCGCTGAACAAAGAAACGGTTTTATGGTTTTATTACTATCGGTTCAATGATTAGGTATTGTACTACGTTATAATACGTGGGCGTAGGTATACATGATTTTTATCTTAGATCCATCCTTCTTTACTTACGTGACAATAGAGCACTTTAGAAAACGATGTTCCTTGATAGCAATACTCAAGTTTTGTAGGTCAGCATAGTAACTATGAAACATCTTTTTTATCATACTAAACGTTAACCTAGCTATGCAGAAGAAGAAAAGATGTAGTCAATTTTGCTGTTGCGCTATAGTTATTTTTGTGACAGTGAAAACGAAATGTGAGCAGAATTTAGGTTAGCTCTCTTTGTGTTATTTTGCTTTCACTAGATTAAAATGTCTGGACTCCTAAATCTGGAGTTTGAGGATTTTGGTAAAGTTATTTTTCTGATACAGTTGCTATCTACGCATTTCAATTTCATAAAAATGTGTGTCCTTGTAAACACATTTCAAAAGTTTTACTTGAGTTGAGCAAACGTTTTTAAGTAATTACTTATTGTCGCACTCGTTCATATTCCCTTTGTCCGGCAATGTAACATTTTCGGATAATATTTTCAGTGCAAATATCGCTTTGTTTGAAAATCCATTTTTAATGCTCAAAATAACTCGTTTTTATCGAATACTGGACAATTTTTGGGGCTAAATGAAATAAGAAAAGAATAGTCACAATTCAATCAAGTGCGCTCCTTGACATAGAACTAGAACACGACAAAAGTACACCATGTGTTATTCAACAAGCAAAAGAAACATTAATAAAACAAACACTAATCATAATTGTAAATGGGTCATCTCGCAAAATGAAATAAGTTTTTATTCTTGTGTAGCTGTGCGATATAAAGAGTTAAACTTTCAAAGTAGTTTATGTTTAATTGTTGTAGTTAATGTTTTCTTTTACAAATTTCACCTTTCAAAAGAACCTTTTAACATTATGACCAAGTTAAATGGTTTAAAAATACGTATCGTAAATAACAAATATTTGAAAGCTTACAAAATGTTTTACAATTTCAAGTACAAGCTTAAAAACCCGAAGTGTAAGTTGAAAGTCTATTGTAAGAACGTGTACGCACACGAAGCACACTTCGTGCCATGAATATAGTTCAAAGTACAACTATCAGCCATGAATAGGTTTTCCTTACTGATGTTCCTAACATCATTTTTGTCTAATTCTAATGCAAGTGATTTCCCTTTTCAGATTTTCAAAATGTTTGCCTCATCTTGTACCATTAATTTTGATAAACAATCAGCACAGTTTGATGTTAATATTTCCAGTTCATTCTTCGATTTTTGCTTTCTACATCAGCAATCAAATTGTGTTACGTTGATTTTGCCATATCTCTTTGCAAATGTCTCCTACGAAAGGTTAGATTATTTCACCCCTAAGGAAATCGTTGAAATGCACAAAGCCGCCGCCAAATGGCATACAAAAGTGGCTATTGATATCAAGTTCATGCTGAAGTGTGCCGTGAAAATTGTCATCTTGAAAAACAATTTAGATTTATTTCCGGTAGTTGGTTATCCAGCAAATCGTGTTGGTGCACCTGATTTTTTAGTCATTCAATATGTCTTCTCGAAAAATCAATCTTCAATACCGAGGCCCCGTGTTCCATTAGGAACTACATCAAAACTAATACTGCATGATACACAGAGAAGGCGCTTGTTTTGTATCTCTTTTTCATTTGACGGGAAACAATTCAATCCTAACGATCTGAAATCTCTAATTATGTTTTACAATCCGCAAAACTACACCGGCATTCTAAAACCTATCGCCAATTTTAATAAAACGCTAACATTTCATTTACTTTATAGACTTTGGACTGTTCCCTGGGAAATCCAACGTTCAGAATCGTGCGATGTATTGCATACGATTAGAAAGACAAACAAGAAAGCTACAGATCTGTCATACTCGGACTACAACCTTTCACCAGATCAATGTCTTTGTAAAATTGTTCTTGCACCGTTGTTAAACACAAGTGCTAAGGGTCCACTTTGCGGTAGTTCGAACATTGTTTTTGCATCGTTTAAAAACTATAGCCATTATAAAGCTCATGTCACATTGATAGGATCATATTCCATTGGTTTTGGATACATCCTTTTCGTGGGAGAAGAATTAGGTGGAATTGACATTATTGCCATTTTTAGATCTTTGCATATATACTTATGGATTGGCATATTGTTCAGTTTTGTCATATTAAACATAATAGTTCGGTTGACAAAAATTATCAGCGATCCACTTTTCTGGTCAACAACAATTTTGTTGGAACAAAACAGCGATCGACAACAGAACCGACACAATTTTCATTTAATTATCCTTTGGCTTTTTGCTACCTTCCTATTTCGAAATGCGTATACTGGAAGCATGTACTCCAATCTAACTCACAAGCCGGTAAGAATCTTACCTAACTCGTTGTCAGAAGTGGTGCAACATCCGGATTTTCTGGTCCTAACTAAATTTGCATATAAGCTCACGGGCGAAATGGGAATTGAATTAAACAGAAGCAAGGAGCTTCTGGAATTCATTACGAATCTGAGGTCAAAAATATGTGATTATCGAATGTATACTATAGCAGCCGTAAAGGCAATACGACAAAATAAGTTAGTTCATGTTGGGACTCCAACAGGGCCAAAACAGATCGCTGCGACAAATTTTGCTTTTTTAACAGAGGAAGGAGGTCCTTCTTACTTTGTATATCCCGAATACATTGTGTCAAAATCAATATTCATGCTTTTCAGTCGCAAAAGAGTTATCATACCTGATGAACCACCTGTTCTAAATGTGCTGCACGGTTGGAATATTGTCAAGAGTGGAATCTTAGACCAAATTATTGAGAGTATTGGACGGTACCATGAGTCAGGTCTGGATTCACGTTACCGCCATCACCTCCAAACCATCATGAATGCGATTTATTTGAAAAAAGCTAATGCAGACTTAAACGAAAGTAGAAACTGGAACTTCTTCACTTATTCAACATTTTCACGAGCTCAGTTGAGGAAATTGTGGAGGATCAAATCGCCCAATGAAGAAGAGCCTCTAAACGCGGATGCTGAAACAGGAAACGACCTGAATAATGTGGAGATGAAAATGGGAAATTTAGATTCTTTCATTGTTATATGGATTATTTATGCCGGCGCCATTTTAATTTCCGCCGTTTCATTTTGCAAAGAACTACTTGCTATTCGAAGATTCGGAAGTGTAGAATAAAACGCATTATGCAAATTCGAAGAAGCGTTCGATCGAGGAAAACGGTGTGATTTTTTGGGAATCCTATCCATCCACTTTTGTTAGAAAACGTAGCCAAACATAATATCAAAAAGTCTAGTATTGGATATAAGTGTACAGTTGTAGTGTGTTAAGTATATTTAGAATCCTAAAGATGTAAAAAGTATTTGTTGGCTTACTTTAAGATAAAACAACATTCCAGACTCCTTGGAATGGTTACTTATAAAATACTTCAGCCATCAAGAAGTGAAAGCAAAAAATAGTTTGAGTGCACACCATTTATTTATATGATAATGGTGAATGGGTATGCGATGTACTTATAATTCTATTATATTATAGTCGTGTTATTAGTAGATCAGTAGGAATTTTATGAAATATGTGATATCTATCTATATATTTTCTGTATTACAAAAAAATGTACTATGATATGACGTTTACCACAAAATTGTCTCTGAAAATTGTCTTCTGTAGTTTTCACGTGTTTCCTGTAAGTGACATCTTTTTAAAATAAGCTTAATAAAAATACACATACCCTTATTTATATCTTCACTAAAAACGTATTCTCTATTTTCCAAGTTTAACTACTATTACTAAACGAGTAGTGAACTCTTAGCGCATTATTAGAAGTCTGGCTGTTACGTATGCAATAATGTCATCAATGTGAAGTGCTGTTGGGATGGGAATGGGATATCCTTTACAATTTCATTGCATACAAACATATTTTAGAGAATTCCGAAAATGTTGCATTGAATCATCATAAAATTTTTGATTTAATGGATCGCTATAAATGTATTTTTGTTGGGAAAGGTAAGCTAGGACCCAGTATACATGAGTACGGTAAACGTAAACGGCGCCTGTTTTCTCATTCACAGAAATGAAATAGCAAGTCCTAATCCTGCTTGACGATCTTTAAGGTGTTTTCTTTTGGTTAACGTTATTGTACTTAATGTAACATAATATATGTTAAACTTTAATATTTTATAGAATGACTTAGTGGAGTTTGAAGTAGCAATTTTACCTCCCTTCAGTTCGCTTTTTGAAGAATATGGAATCTCATGATTTAGAACACTACCATTCCAGCATTTAAATGAGCTTTAGCAGTTTATTATGTCACTTTTGCAACGTCATTGGCTAAGATCGTACCGTACCGTACCTCATGACACTTCATGTGATTCATGACTATCATTACCATGACTTTTTATCATTTCCACTAATTTTACGGTATCTCTATATTCTGCCAAATATATACTCATAAAATTTATTACTAGACTCAAACCTCTTAGCAGGATTAATTCTAGGTAGTACAAAAACCCCAAATGGGATTGCTGACAGTATGAAGAAACCGGGAGTAAAAGTAAATACACTAAAATTACACACAGTTTGTGCAATATTTTTCATGACAAGCCAAATGGTAACAACGTTTCCGCCAGGAAATTATTTAACTAATAGTATTCCACAAAATTGATAAGTAATCAGAGTATTGAATTTAAATAAACACTGTTCTATGACACTGATCGTATCAAGAGTTTGAAGTATAAGACTGAACTTAATTAACAGAATCAATAAAAAGTACCAACTTACAAGTTGTTTTATAAGTAGGCACAGAAAATCAAAAGGAACAGTACCAGTCACAGTCTCATGTCTATTCATATTCCTAAGTTTCTGATCATTAAAAGGTATATTTACATACGTCTAAGCATTCTAAAACTACTTTCTCACAAATAGCTCCCCCCACCACTTTAATTGCATTTAGTCATTATATCATATTTATACTGTTCAGTATATCGTGTGAAAAATATAGATCTAAATTTGCAATCTTCTGAAATAAAAGTATGGATTTATGTACATGATGGGTTTTTAATGATCAAGATCAATAAGTTCAACATTCGCTAAGGTCTTTGCCTTTGTTCTTTGTAGCAACAGCAACGCATGAATATGATTGTGTGTTTATCAAATATACATTTTTTCTTAATGAGAATAGTAATACTCAAGTGTACTGTTCGGAAAGTGGTATAAGCAGATTGTGGTTCTCTGAGTAGTGAGTACTTCTCTCTGGAATGACTTTATACAGAACAGACAGTCAATTTGAGTAGTTTCTTCTCACTTCATTGATGCGTCTTTGGGAATAATTTTCTTTTGTGCAAGAACGCTTTCTCTCACTTTCGTGAGAGAGAAAAACACTTCATTTCTCATCCTTTGCCTTGTCTTCGTAACATACATTTTGGTATTGTGAACCCGTCGTTCCCCCCTCATAAGTTTATCTATATTGTTGTGATGGGGCAGTATATTCTTACTTTTGACGTTTCATTGTACTAGGACCACGCACGGTTCAACGATTTTTCCGTATTTACTGAACAAAACAACTTTCTTCGACAAAGAAAATAAGTAGCACAGAATAGAGAATTCCAACGCTTCTTGACTCTAGAGACTAGATCTTGCAGCAATGCACAAAACATCGTACAATGACCAAGAAGCTACCTCTGATCAAAGTGTTTCACAAATGCGCCCAGTTCACACGTATCTTTTGTGCATCATGAGAACATTTTATCCAGAAAAATGGAATTGACGTGACCGTTGCTGTTTCTTTGTTAACGACTAAATAAAATGCCTATTTTACATGCTTGTCTGTTGAGAATACATGGATGCGTAGAATCACGAACATGGATTAAGTGCTAGTTGTACTATTTTGTACACAAGGTTCAATGTAATGTCTTGAAAGCACATTAGCTGTTGCAAGAACAGCGCGCTATGTATTCATATTCATGCGTCGTTTTCCCAATCATGATTCCCATAAACCTCTTTTGATTTGGATAGAGCAAAGAAAACTTTTACATAAAGTTTTCGAATATGTATATTGAGTACGAGTCGGAAATTGGAGTAGCAGGAGCAGAAAGATAGCAAACAGTAGTGCCGTGCGTAGGTCGGTAGAAAAAAAGTTCTCAAGTGTTTATATATCACACTGCAGTGTGACTGTGTGGTACATCGATACAAAGGTACAATTCTTGGTTACTACTGGAGATCCATTGGGAAAAGTGAAGTAGCTTTGACTTCATCGCAATCCCAACGATTGCAACCTCTATATTAGCACAACAGAAGTAAATCTTATTGTTAGGGTAAAAGGTTATGTCTGTCTTCATCCTCAGGTTCTTTTCCGGTCTAGTGGGATAAATGAAGTCAGCAGTGTCAGGTATTGCTTTTGGCTATAATCATTACTGGAGAGTGAAGTGATGACAGTGTTAAAAACAGTATTATAATTTCCTATCCCTTTTATGAATCTATTTGTTTGCGAACATTCAGGTTTACGGTTCGATTCTCCCTCAAATAAAAACCAAATGTATATAATTTTGGCTATTATGAAGATATTTTGAAAATATCCTTGATACAAAATTAAACCATTCTGTAAACATCGCAAGATTCACATTTACAAAAAATTCAGTCCAGAAAAACACAATCATGAAAAGCTTTTAAACTAATTAATGATAAAGTAATGACAGGTTAAACGCTTTTTGAAACCTCAAAAAGGTCGGTACCCTTATCTAATTTTGCTGTGGTGTAAAACTAATTTCAACTTCCTAATCAAATTCAAGTTAAATTAAACATTTTTAAAGGTAGGAAACCTTCTAATTCATAAAATATTATTATGTTACAAAATATAATCACAGTCCTACTCTGCTACGAATTAACTTTTTACTTCGTACATTTTTGGCAGAATCGAATCTCAACAATGTGCCTAAAAAATGAATTTCCGTATAAAAAGACCCACTCGCTCTTTTAAATCCTTCTTCCCTTTCACCAAAATCACTTTTGCTTATCATGATTTTCCCGAATGTAACTCAAGATTTTCTTTCTATACAATTTTCTTTATTTTTCAAGACAAGATTTTCTCCATACAAAATGTATATACGACGATGCAATACTAATCGGAACATGTACAGGCGTTTTGTACATTTTATAAAGTTCCTCAGTCAGAACTCCACTTTTTTCTACTTCCTTGTTGTACTCCTTTAAAAACAAACTTTTGAAGGGCTAAAGTTTCTTTTCACAATTGTATGTATGCGTCCTACTTTTCCAGTACACGTTAAATTCTATGAGTCCAAATGAAGCATCCTTTCCTTTGTCGGTGATAAAGATAGTTTTTCAAAAAAAAGGATGCATCCAGAGGTATATCTTCATTTAGTGTACGCTACACCTATTAAAATATACATATATATATACATATAAATAAATGCAGGATTTGCAGGAAGGACTTTATCCATCACATAACGGAATCAACGAAGCAGAAAACATAAAAAAATATCAGGATTGTAGAGGTGAAAGGTAAATGACACATGGACTCCATTCTGTTCAATTTTACTTTTACGATAAATCGTAGAGCACTCAAATTCATTCAGACATTTCCATGCAAAATAATTTTTCTTTTAAATTTTCAGCGTACCTGGTCCCGGACACGGCTACATAGATATTCAAAGGTATTTTGGACAATATTTCAATGGTGAATACTGTTTTCTATGCAATATTCGTCTACAAATTTTCGTTTGTCCACTGATATCAAATCAAATTATTTTTTTAGCTTGAACTGGACATCAGGGTGATGGAAAAACATTTATAAGGATGTAGTGTATAAGAAAGGGAACGTATCGTAATTACGTAATATGCACACTACCCCTTTTTAGTATATAGTATAAAAAGATAGAAAGGAGCACGAAGCTCGGAGAGTCGGTTCTTTAGGTAAGCTATGAATATGACATATGATAATAAATATGTAGCATAAGAGGTTAAGGTTTTAAAGTATAAGTATATTTATTGAACTCAGGTAAGAGTTACTACAACGCTTGATTCTGTCTCCCTTTCGCAGGGGTACAGCGGGAGCACCACTACTGGTTCTCACCGGAGCTTTGAGAGCTAAACCACTACTGGTCTTGCTTCACCAAAGTTTTCCAATTGAATGTTAAATAGTTACAGATTTAACGAACTATTTATACAGAATACAAGTTTTACTCTTTTTGGTTTGACTAACATAAATGGATCGTATGACTAGTGTACATGTGAACATTTGTCATACGATCGAATTAGGGAAAAGGTAAATTAGTTTAATTTAGGAAAGGTTCTTTTAATCTTAAACTTAAGGTTAAGGAAAACAATAATTGTAAATATAGGAGTATTTTTACTTTTAACATCACGCCATTTACCTTTAACGCCCCTTATACATTATACGAGTTTTCAGTTGACCTCCTTTCCAATTTCCAAAAAGCTTCCATGCATAAATCAGTTTCATTCAGTTCGGTTGCGTACTCCAGTCTCGTTAGTTGCTGAAAAAAATTCTCATCATTTCTCATCCCGAGCTTTTAGTTGGATTTGATAATAAAACGCGTCTGGGATGCGGTTTTTTGAAAGCTAAAAAACGACGAGACAGTAGTCCCATGATATGTATGTTTTGAATAAAAACGAAAGCTGTGGTGGCGTTGACATTGACAAAAGAGCTTACTCAGGTGCAATGACCCTGTGTGAATCGAATACCGTTAGATTTAGGTTTCATCCAGTAAGTATACCTGCGGTTTTGTGCGAGCTCGAGAGACAATGATCAAAGATCACGAGAACATGAGAGTGAAAGGAGTAGGCCTCCACTGTTTCCCTGCGTGTTGAATAAATTATGATAACGAAATACATAATTTATTGTCTCTGCATTGAACGCGAGCTGACAGAAGAATGTGTCAGATAACATCTTCGTCATTATTGAGTGGGATAGTCGGCTGCAAATGACACTATTTCTCAGTTTTTTCGACGAGAAAGAAATAGTTAGAGCAAAGTTAATAGGACCAGAGAAAAGTAAATTAACACATTTTATTTAGAGCTAGAATACTTTGTAGACTAAGCTGGGATATTTGATATTCCTCTTGAATATGCGATTTCAGCTTGATATTTGCGTACCTATGTAAATAATGGTACTTAAGCTTGCAGGTGAAAGATGATACGACAAGGTAATTGGAAGGCAGATTTTATTTACACTTTGTGAACCATACTTTTTTGTCTGCATTGTATTTCAAGAGACTAGAAAGAGGGCAATAACTTGGGTGTCTAATGTAAAGTACATTTTATCCTGCTTCTGAACTCTTGAACACAACAAATGTACTTGACTAAATCATTGTACTAATATCCTAGTATTGGGATAAAACAATATTCAACATAAATTTCAGGCAAAGCTTTGGGAAAGTAAATAGTATATCATTAAAATCGGAAGGTCAGATGAAAGAGCTATAATTTCGTGTGCTTTGCAAGTTGGTTGAATAGATAATGTTTACAGAAGTCGTCTGCTATCCTGGTGCTTTATTGCTACTTCAAACAGTTCCAACCATCGCATACTCTTGTGAAAGGCAGTCATACAGAAGTAAAGTTTGTGTATTTTACATTTACTTTCACATTTTTGTAATTGCAACCCGATATGGTAAAGATATTATGACGCTGGAATGAAATCGAATTCTTGTTTGGTTTCCTTTTTGAAGGTGTAATGAGGTTATCTAATGTAATTATGATAATTTTGGAAGATCAAAGCAAAAGAACTGGAAAATTAATTATGACAAAAAGGCTGTTTCTGTACTTCATAAAAAATCATTACTATTTTCATTTTCAAGTACTAAAGTATCAAAAATGTGGCAGTGAACATTTCTTAACTAGAATCGGTTTGCGTTTTACCTGAATTTCTTCACTCCTACATATGTACTAATTAAATACACTAAACTTAACATCCATAAATATAATGCCTTTGACCATGGCTAATGTTTCGCTAACTTTAACCAAACCAATGCTTACCAACAGAAATAATTGACAAATCCGTCATCCATTCACAAAAACAAGAATTGGAAGATGCATACTTGAGGTCTTCTTCAGGAATTCTGATGCATTCAATTTCAATTCAATTTATGCACTTGTGTATATTATATACTCGTTTTGTTAAAATTGTATACTACAAAAAACTGAACTGCAACTGTATACATATTGTAATATCGATGAAAGTGAAGACGAGTGACATAAGACATGACAGACGGCTCAAAAGCATTCTTCAAGACTATTTTTAGATTTTGTGCTTTTCATTTTGTGATTAAATTTTCTAGGATTTACATTGCAAAGGAACATGTCTACAAAAAATCCAATATCAAAGATGTAGCTACTTTGGACTTGCATTATTGCTTTTTCGGTCCTAGAGGATTTTACATAAAACAAGATGACAAAATACCAATATAACATAAAAATTAAGACAAAACGGATATATGACACAATTTCAAAAAAGACAAAACGGGGATTTGACACAAAAATATTTCATTGCAAAAATGCATGTGTTTTGCCGATATTCTTTAATTGACAATGAATTTGATTTTGAAATTGTTGGAAGTGACAAGTGCTAACACATTGTCATATATTTCACTGAAGAAACAATTTTACAGTTCGTTGAAGTTTGCAAAAATCTCTTCATTAGTTGGCTTTTTTGAAAATATATGGTGGAAAGTATTGTAGTAGTTGTAAAGTATTGTCAGACGAGTTTTTATATTAAATTTCCTAAAGCAGTAACGGAGAACTTCGAAGAAGCTATGAAAATCATCAAATCGTAAGAATCCAATGGAACATTAGTCCTGCTTCAAGCTTTGTAGGTATAATAAAAGCATGTTGACAGAGGTTCCCATTTCCAAATTTTGAATAGTACAATTTTACAAAGGCACAATAGATTGTTTACATACTATTGTTGACACCTGTATATTGATTTTATAACTGATAAGCTTTACTACTACTTGCGAAAGTTTATATTTTCACATTATGTAATAAAGTTTTGTGTCATATTGTCTTTTGTGTCATGTTAAAATTTTGTCATCTCGCCGTTTTGTCATATATGTCTTTTGTAAAAAAATTGTGTAAAATCCCCGCACACGGCTTTTTCAACGTTGTATCGGGGAAAGTTTTCTGCGTTTTCTGTTTGCAGACGGCGAAAAAATAAATAAAATTATTGTACGCTGTACACATGACTGGAACGTTGATTTCGATTCCTTTTATTTATGCATTTCATTCTTTATATAAAGAACCCCTAGTTTTGGATATTTTTAAACAAGAGTGATTCAAATATATGTATATGTACAGATAAATTTACAACCAAAATATAAAACAAAAGATCTTTCATTGAAAGACATTTACAACGCTTCTTTGAAAAGTGTACGACTCTGCGCTATAATACTTTTTAAAGCATTAATTCTTCCGCTTCCGAACACATTATTAGGAAATATATCATCTCTGATCCCGTTACAAACCCTACGACTAAACCGTAGACTTTGATCCGTGTTTTCAAGTAAGAGATGCTTGGCTTCTTCATAAGACAGTTTACTGTTTCTAGTCAGAAGTAGAGCTATAACTCCAGCAGCATGAGGGCATGCCATTGAAGTTCCCGAAATGGTAGCATATGCGTCATCCGCCGTGTGATATGCGGATACAATGTCACTACCAGGTGCGGTAACTTCAGGCTTAATCCTTCCGTCTAAAGTGGGCCCAACTGAGGAGAAAGTGGAGATGGCATCATTGTTCATTGTGGAACCTACTGCAATAACGTTATTTAGATCCCCTGGGGAACTTGGGGTGCTGCATATCGGTCCAGAGTTGCCAATAGAGAATATTGGAATTATGCCAACTGCGTGCCATGCTTCAATCACCCCACTATACCATGTTTCCCCACGTCCTCCTCCCCACGAGTTGCTAATTAAATGGGGGGCATGGGAACAGTCTGGCTGAGATCCGTTGGCAAGTGTGGGGCAAGTGAAGAATTGGCCACACGCAAGAAGATGACTTTGGGCGCAAAAGACCCCAGCACAACCCCTGCACGCTGCCCATTTGACACCTGGAGCTACACCGATCCCCTTGCTTCCAGCAATGGTGCCCCTTTAAATGTAATTGATTATTAGATCAGCTATTACTTGTAGTACGGTTGGATTAATTTTTATAACAATTAAAACTTAATCGCTGTACATCGTGTGAGTTCCATGGCCATTGTTGTCAGTTGGATTAGGAGTACCAGTGGAAGGATCAAACCATCCGTAATCCCCAACAAAGTTGTTGCGAAGGACCTCGTGGGTAGCACGTACACCTGTGTCAATGGTAGCAACAACGATACTTTCTCCAGCCTTCCAAGTATCTTTAAGTTGTTCCCATGCTTCAGGGGCTTGGATTTTCTGAACTCCCCATTGCACCTCTTGATGGTTTAGCGTGACATTTGTTTGGATAGAAACAGGTTCAATTAAATGAGCGAAAAACTCTTCGTCAATTGAAGACACAATGTCGGAAAACTGAACTGCTATGTCGTGAACTAAGGACGTGTCAGCATTTTTTATAAAAATTTGGTTGGATATCCAGAAATTTGTGACAGTAAAAAATTGAGAATTGTGTCGGTTCGAAAGAAAGTTCAGAATTAGACGTTGGGTTTTCTCCGCGTGATCTTGCAGTGCGTCGTGCAAAGCATTAAGTTTCTCAACTCTAGTGTCAAATCTGCCGTTTATGATGGTTTCCAGTGTGGTCCTAGTGTCAGCTTTCAAAGTTATGAAAATGTTGGCTACACCTTTATTTTGAAGTGTTGAGTAAAGATTTGGAGTAATTATCTGCCTTGTATCTGGTGCACCTGCAACAAATGAAATGCAGACTGGAAGCAATAATAATTCCCACATTTTGAGTTAACTTCAGTATCGTTTTGTAATTTCTGATTGGAAGATGCGTGTGACGGAAACAATAATAATTTAAAAAAGGGAAAGGAACTTCTTTTATACTAAAAATTGCCTGTATAGCAGCATACCACAATCACAAGTATCGTATTACGCGGATATGAGGTACCAAAGAGAATTCAACGTAAATATGTATACATAATATAAGTATTTACAGTGAGCCATTGTTTCAAATACCGGAAATCCGGAAACGAAATCGTTTATTTTTGCAAAAAGGAAGTTAGATTAAAAGTGCGAAATGGCAGTGGTAGGCACAGGAGAAAAAAAAGTACAAGCCATGGTCCAAGGTTCATGGACTAGTAGTCGATTTTCTTTAACTCCTTGTTGCAGCATAGCTGGGCATGCATATATGATTCATTGTGAAAAAAAAATGTAAAAAAATAAAATTGTGCACATCCCTATGTTTTCCTGTGCAATGACAAAAGTATGTCAACAAGTTGTGTGAAAGCATCAATGCAAAAATGTACATATACGAGTTCACTGTGTCTGTAGGAAATATCGTTGTTGTGTTGTGATGCGATGCATTTAGATAAGCTTATCGTTTGATTAACTTATCTCTGTGGCTCAGTGGTTGATTACATGCGTAATCCTGCTTGTAATGAATACTGTCTCTCAACTTAATCCTTTGTGCACCTGCTAGCCTGCTGCTACTACGCATAAAAACTTTTTGTTTGCTGAAAGTGTAAATATAAACAAAGTTCAGTCATTAAACTAAACACAAAATAAAAACATGTGCTTACTTACACATGCCTTATCTTATCGTTGTATAAAAAGTAGTGGGCGAGCATTAATTTACTTCCAGTTCAATCAACTTTTGAGCGTTTTCCTCTGGAGTACATGTATCGCCACGATATACAGTAAACAAAATAAATAAAAAAGGTAAACCTTTGGTAAAAAAAGTGCCAGAAATTATACAAATAATCATGTAAATAGTAAAGCCGGCTGCGCCGGCAAATGATCATTTGTTCAG
>JAQFZH010003013.1:0-14844 GCA_034695485.1 Entomobrya nivalis | reverse complement strand
GAGAGATTATTCACGTGACGTGACTGAACATTATATTTGTACATGGTTCCCAGAGTAGAAATCACAGTTATTATTATGATCATGAGTAAGATGAATGTACACTTGAAACGGACATTATTATTGAATAAATGAATATTTCATGGAATATTCGAAAGAGGTATCCCTGCGTATAAACTGCTTAAAAACCTTGTGATATAGGTGATTTTTTTGTGCTGAAAAGTAATAAAGAAAAATGTTTATGTCTGACCTCCATTCCGGTTGTTTATCCGAATCTGGCGTACTGACAGCCAAGGATTTGCTCCGATGACCTAGTGTCTTGGGTTGACCTTGACTTTCACCCCGACCACCGCTCCAGCTAAACTTATCTCTGATACCAGCAGCTTTGGTACTCTGTCTTCTCAGCTTTTTTATCCAATCTCTTCGGAAGTCTCGGAATGCCACATTTTCCAGTTCTTGGAGCTTCCTTCTCTCTTCCTCGATTTGAGCTTGTGGACTTCCTGCCTTGTTTAGCTCATCGATTAAACTTATCCTTTCTTGCATTTCTTTCTCTAGCATACTTCTCTTTTGTCTGGGCCCGACAGTTGGATCCGTGAGGAAAGCTGGTAAATTATTTTCTTGTGCTTGCGTACTTTTCTGTCTTTTCAAAAGAACTACACTCTCTTGGGAAATCGACCTGGCTGCCCGAGGAGGCCTTCGAAGGACCACCTCTTCTCCTCCCAATGCACTCTCTGGGAACTCGTCTGAATTAACAAAATCATCCCTTCCCTCTCCTTCCTCATCCAAATCCTCTTCTCTCTCCTCATCATCCTCCCCCACAACATTATCTTCATCTTCGTCCTCATCCTCCTCAAAGGCAGCCAAGGTAGTCAGCGTATGTCCCAGTGCACTAAGCTGTTTTCCGATATTCACATCTACATGCATGTCAACCCCTTCCATTTGCCATTGGACATTGAGAAACCACTTGGCATTTTGTCCGGTCTCCTCTGGAGCGAGAAGGCCACTCTTTCTACTTGTTGTTCTTGAGCACACTTCATATGTTCCCTCACTCACCTGGCAAAAGTTCATTACTGAGGGATCGTGTGGATTCGGTTTCCAGTCATCCATGCTAACCATGTCGTCGGTGAAGCGGAAACAAAGTCCTGTAAATCGTCCTTTGCTCACTAGGGAGCCTGAGCTGCAAGCCGAAATGGACGTGCTTTCAAGCGTAACCACTACAGCACCTCTGCTCTCGGAGTCTGCACGAAGCCCGTGAGGGGATGGATTCAGGGGGATGGAAATACCCATGTCGTCTACAGTCAACTGGAGGAATAAAGTGCTGGATTGGAGCACAGGTGGACCCTGCTGTTGTTGTTGCTGATGGTGCTGCTGCTGGTGATGCTGTGGGGTAGGCGGTTGTTGAGGCTGGAGTCTGTGTTGATGCTGCTGTGGGACTTCCGGCAATGGTTGCTGCTGTTGATGGGAAATTCCAGTGCAAGTCATAACTTCTGTATTCAAAGAGCTACGTTGCTCATTCCAGTATTCGTAAGCACTCTTGTAGTTCAACCACACCAAAATAGCCTTATCCACTGCTATAGGCTGAACGTAAATCAATGGTCTGGTGAGAGTTATCAAAACCACCTCTTTGTCTTGACCTTCTACCCCTCCAAGCATGGTACTTGTTGCCGAGGTGCTTCCCATGTCTGCCACGTTCCTTAGCCCAATGCGTGTTTTGAAAAAGGCGTATTGCTGGTACTCCGAGTCTGCCTCTTCGAAAACCATGTTTCTAATCAATTGGCCTAGACTCAAGTTAACATCCACTTGAGCCTTGATAAACACTTTGTTAACGTCCGTGAACTGGGGCACCCCTCCATGATGACCACTCTGATGACCTGCTCCACCACCACTGTGATGTTTGTGACTATGGTGTCCATGTCCGTGTCCATGATGGCCATGCCCGTGTCCCTTTTTCCGATCTCCTCTTGACCACGAAGAAGTTTGCTGAGGTTGAGCATCCTCTCCCTCTCCCCACGGTCCTTGCCCTTCTTCGTCCTCGTCTGTTTTGACTCTGTTGCTCATCTGGAACTCAAGCAGGCCCGTCTCTAATCTGACCGCGGTGTTTGTCGGAGTAGTCGCAGTAATCTGTATACTCTGCAGTCTTACAACCAACGCGAATAGCAAACTCCTTACTGCTCCTCTGCTCGTACCGTCATCCTCCCACAATGGAACAGGCTTATCACCTCCTGACATCTTAAGGACTACTTCGTTCACTTCCTTCATGAATACCTTTTGGACGAACACCAAATGATTTAGTAGGTCTGTTGTAAGGCAGTGTTCGAAAGCACCTATATCGGCAAAGGCACTCAAGTAGCTTCCTGTTCTAAGCACAACTCCTTCGTCGGTGGTCATTTGTGTTGGATCATGTTCCTTGCCCCCAGCACCAGCACCATGCTCCTCATGTATATACTCCGCAGTTACATCCACTTGGGGCAAACTGATGCTAGCAGCACTCGGCAAAGTACTTGCTTCATTAGCCATACTCAATTTTGTCGTAAAACTCAAATTGTGAATAGGAAGCCTGACTTGGAATTTGGCTTTATTTCCAGTTATTCCACAACTTTTAACCTGCTCCATTTTATACTGGGCTTGCAGACTAGGCAACAAGGCTGCAGTTATACTCAAGCTTTGAAGCACAATAGTAAATTGCATTTGTAAAGGTTGGAAAAACGTTGAGTCTGAAGCTTTTCTCTGTGCTGCTGTGCCTTTCTCTCCTGTGTGTGGTTGCTGGGCATTGTGATGATGATGCCCATGACCATACATGGCGGAATCTACCTGATGGCTCAAATGCGCCGCGAAGTCCACCTCGTCAAATGTAGTTCCTCTGGAAATTCGGGATGCCGTTCTATTCACACGGAACTCCTGAAGGGTGTTGCTTAGCTGTTTCGTACTCCTAGTCATCATCCCGTGGAGGACTACAGGATGTTGTGGAATGTCTATAATCACGGGGCCAACAGTGAGTAACCCAGAATTTTTATCTTTCATCCTCCTACTGATACTGGAATATAAGGCCCCACTTTTGGAGACTGAAACTCGCACAACGGTTTGTTGATTTGGGGCCACTCCTTCAAGAAGAACGATCATTGACTGACCCACATGTCCTGTTAAGGATAATTCCACTGCTGCAGGTCTCAGTTTCTTTTTGTACGACGAACTTGCCTGAAGGTTCATTATTTCTGCTTCCAATTTCAGTCCACTTAAAGAGGCCAACAATCTTGTTCTTTGGATTCTAGCAATTCCAAATATACTAACACGAGGTGTTTCGAACGATACCAAGTGATCCCTTTGTTTCTCAAGGGAACTGGTAGCGTAAGTAGTTTGAGGAATTTGCTCTTGACTTGTTTGTTGAGGTTGGCCTTTTTCTGCCTCATCCAAAACGTCTTTGCCACCAGCGTCCTTCACATCCGGTACCCCAGAAACTCTTGGCTGACCTTTGTTGAAACTGGAGCTAGATAACTGAGGTCCTGGTGGGCCTAATGGCTTGTTATTTATCACCGTCTTTGTTTCCGGTCTTGTGGCGTACAAGTCCAGCAGATAGTAAATGGTACGCCAGCAGTTGGGTGCAGGAGGTGATGCCACAGCTGCCATCTGCTCAGCTGCTGGAGTTCCTGCAGAAGGTGCACCTCCCGCAGTTGTACTAGGTGTTACATGTATGGTAACTCCCCCTCCTACCACTGTACTACTCGTCGCAGTGCCATCCATTAAGTCAGTGGGTGCTCTTAGACTAGTTGGTGTTTGACTTGCACTAGAGTTGCGAATATTGCCCTCAAAGTTAAGCTTGTGATGAAGCACACTGCTCCCCTTCTTGAATCTCTGTGCAAAGCTATGCGTTCTCGTTGCAAGTGCACTGGATAGTGTATTGGTAGCTGTTGAGGGAGCTTGTAGATATCCTCCCGTACTCTTTTGACTTGGTTGTCTATTTAGGATGCTGCTTCCTCCACCAACACCACCACCAATCATAACACTACCTCCTTTATCACCTCCTCCCATCAACGCTTCTCCTCCATCCGAACTACTGCTATTTTTATGTCGAACTCCTCGCCCACTTGAACTTCTACACAAGATTGTAGTTTGTGGTGCCCCTGCAGTCCCAATTCTCTCGCCCTCCTTCATTCCTGCTGGTCTTTGCTCTCGTAACTCCATTTGTGTCTCTCTTACATTTTGGTACATTGTAGTGATTTGGTGAAGGAGCCGAAGGAGTGGCATGTTAACTTGCTGTGAGATATAGTCAATATTGACGCTAAATATAATTGCACTCTTGGCCTGCTTTTTCCAGTAGTTTCTGCTCACGTAAATCATGTTCCTTCTATTGAGCATGTCTCTGTTGACGTCTGCTGATTTTTGGAAGTCGCCCTCTAACCCTATTTTTTCGCAAAGGAAAGCAGGAACCTCTGGAGTAATATTTAGCACAAAGGGTGATGATGATGATGAAGACGATGTTCCTGCAGATGATTGCTGGCTTTTCATATCTACCTTTTCCCCTGGAGGAACTCGTTTCCCGATTCCCTTAATTTCACTTTCAACAATGTCAATCCTCAGCATGTCTATGGCAGCTTTGATGCTCATATGGCTACCGAGATGGTCAAAACTGTAACCCATAATCTGATGGGGCATCAGTCCCATGCTAGTAAGCAATGGTTTGAAAATCACATGAGCGTCTAGCAGCATTAAACTTGGATGTTGTGGAAATTTGGAATGTGCTCCTAGCAACAAGCTTTCCTCATGACTTTGTTCACTGCTAAAGTACCGCTTATTACTTTTATTTCCCATGTGTGTGTTTCCACCTCCTCTGCTTGTAGTCTCCTCCTCATTGTCTGCATCTTTTTTGCCATGAGGACCATCACCACTTCTGCCGCTCTCATTCTGATTCGCTTGGTTCCACTCATTAACCTGCCTTATGATATCGGATCTGTTCAATCTTTTGTGATTACCTGCATTGGCCCCCGGAGTGCTTCTTCCAGACTCTGCCCCCATCAATCGTTCACTTTCCCCATCTACATGGCTCCAAATACTACTTGTTGCAGAACTCCTTTTACTGTTATCTTTCGTTAAATTCGAGGGTCCTTGACCTCCACCATTATCCCCTACAATGGCCATGTTATTCAAGGCATTTTGATCTGGAAGAGAATAAACATCACTGGCCCGTAGTCTATTTTCTGGCAACTGCTTCTTCTTCCCTTCTGGCATACCTCCACTTGAATCAGTCATAGAACTCGATGAGAAGTTTCGTCCGGAACTTTTATCAAAGCGGAAGGATTGAGAAGACACTGTGCCTCCCTCCATGTCCAACAAAGTTGCCCTTTCATCGGTTGTCTCCTCCCCTACCGACATTTCTCCATCTGAACCCGGACTCTCTTCCTCACTATGAGGCAGTGTAAAGGTAACGGTAAAGTTTTTCGACTTCTTAGACTTCAAATTATGTTCCAAAAGTAGAGGAGTGTAGAGTACATTCTTCCACTGCCTTGATAAAACTATAACACCTTGTCTTAATGTGCTTAGTTGGGGCAATCTGGGCTCCTTTACATTCCCCTCAATTTTCTCCATTTCTGTTTCCGCGATATATCGTCTGAGAACAATGCACAATTGACAGGAAGGATCCTCTTGCAACGTTTTTGCCATTGGTGTCAGTTTGTTGTATTTACTTTTGGTTGGCTGATGAATCGACTGGCTATCCAAAGCCTCCGCCATTAAACTTGCAAGTAAACCTGTTGTCCTTCTAGAGTATCCTCGAAGCATTGCCACAATTCCAATTGTAAGTTGATCGATTGGATTAAGCCATGCGTTTATTGCGGTGCTGGCAGTACTCACTAGATTCCAGTCCACACGAGTGTAATCAATTTTTCTGGTGATAGGTGTTTGAGGAGGAGCCGCAAAATTGTACCACATCACTTTAAACCTTATCACACAACTAGCACTAGCAGCGTCACCTCCACTACCACTAGATTTACTTTTCACAACTACTCCAGTTCCACTGCTTGCAGCCTCATCCCCAGCCAAATCATCGTGGTCTTCAACCAAAGTATTTGTTTCCTTGTCGCTATTCACATCAATGTCTTTGTCCTTTCCTGCCATTGAGGCATTATCTGTTGTGGAGATAGATGGAGGAGGTGGTGGTACTGCAGCAGATGATGTTGATGTTGCCATACCTCCAGCGACTTCATTACATAAAGTCACACTCACTGTTTCCTCCTCCAACTTTTCATCCTCTTCGAATTTCTCGTCTTTTGTTTGAGCCTCTGAGTTTTTGACACCTTTCAAGGATATCCCTTCCAGTCCACATTCGCACATGATAAAGCCTAGTTTTTCATCTGAGGATATTGGCCGTTGCTGATGTGAAAATGTACCATTTTCTGACATCATTTCCGAGGGATCATCTAAAGTGGTTTCTTGTCTTTGTTGAGAATGATCACCAGTTAATCCATGGCCTGTGTTTGGTGCCAAACTACAGGGGATCTTGGCAAAGCGGAACAAGACTTTGGAATGTGGATTTGGGATTGCTGTGATCACAGCTTCCTTCAAAATACTACTGTCATTCTTTAACCTGCGAAGTTGAGCGTGGAGGCGGGTGATGTCAATGGATGTGGAAATGAGCTCGCTCTGCTTCTCTGAGTTTTCGATAAACACTGGTTCACTTAGAATACTTTCGCTGGTGGACACCTTGTTCTTACGCTTTTTCACAGCTTTAGGCAAAATGGCTGGTCGGTGAAGGACTTGTACTGTTTTTCGCTCTTGTTCCCTGTACAAAAAGTAAATGTGGGTGCGCTCAATTGCCACTGCCAACATGCTAACGCACATCAAATCTCGAATGTTATCCAGAGCGGAGAAGCTTATAACTTCTTCAACAACGCTGGCTTGGAGTAAAGTGAGGTTCATCTTGGGTATGGAAATGGAACCTTGAATTGCAGTTTGGAGGACCTGTTCGAACAGATTCTTGTGAACCGGACTTAACTCTTGCTCTTGTCTGATGGCTGTGTTTCGCTTGCTATTTTGCATGCGCATCAAGAAAATACTTTTTTCCTTCTTCAGAAGATTTGCCTTCTCCACTCGAGAAATACATTGGCTATGCAGATGGTTTACCACCGAGAGAGGATGGAGGGAACAGAGAGTTGGTGTTATTGCCTCCACAAACTTTTGAAGTGCTTCTAATAGCATTGGGGAGACCATGATGTTAACATCATTTTTAGTGCGGACCACAAGGGTAGTGCATTCACTAGATGTAGGGGAACCTCCTTCTTCTTCCCCATCTCCTCCATTGAGAATGGTTCTGTAAAACTCGTCGTTTTCCATGGGGGCTGCAGCGGGAGGACTTGTTCCAGCGTAATGCGGACGATGTTCCTTACTTCTAGTATTACTTCCAGTATTGGGGACTGCTCCACTTCCTCCTGCAACACCCCCGTAAATTGGAGTCTCCCAAAAGTGCGTTTGTGAAGGTGTATTCACACAAGATGCACTAGAAGGGGGAGTACCACCAACACCTCCACGATCCACCATAGCTAGTGTAGTAAATCCGTCCACTAAAGGTTCAAAACAAGGTGTGTATTTACTACCGGCGTATATAAGCTTTCCATCTTGCATTTGCACGAAGGGGGCTAGGCCCAAACTGTCGGATGGAGTGAAGTTGGGGGCACTCACATGCCAGTTGTCGCATTTTAACTGTGTTAAATGACTCATGTAGCAGGGCATTAGAAGACTGCTTTCTGTGATGGGCTTATTGAGATGCATTTGCAAGTTAACCATGCATTCTTCTTGTACACTCAGGGCACTAATGAAGCTGACATCTGAAAGGGAATCCAGTGAGTCATAGCTCCCGTCCCATTGCCTAGATGACTTGCGTCTCAGGCGATTGCTTAAAGTCTCATCCAGAACGCTTTGTCGCTCTTCTAACGAGTTTAGTCGAAGAAGTGTGCTTGCAGCACTAGGTGGAACTGTAGGAGCATCATGCTGCCCAGGTAAATCCACTTTACTGCTGTCATCGTCAAACGAATGGAAGTAGTCTAGTTGACAAGTTGGTGTGCCATGCCGGCTTTCCCTTTCAGTTGCTGTCACAAGTCTAGAAGACTCACTTTTCCGTTCAAGTGTACCCCTGCTCCTTTCAATAGATTGAGTACTGAGCTTTCTTCTAGTAGAGATGGTCCCAGTTCCGGAGGTAGATGACGTGTTGTAATATCGCTCATTGTGCGGACTGGCAGAACTACTCGTGTGGCTCAAATCCGCTAATAAGCTTGGCTTAAATGTAAACGGGGCTTTGGAAGAAGTTCCAGTTGGTTTAGTCGCACTATGAGATGCTCCCCCACTTCTACCCCACTCTGAAGGCATTTCAATAAGAGAAGTTCCCTGTGTTGTGTAGGGAGGCGTATCAAATACTAACACTCCAGATTTAAGAATACTTTGTCCAAAGCCTACATCCTCTCCTGGTTTATTTACCCGAAAACAGGCTACATTCACACCGTCCATCCAGTCTTTCTTGCTTGGCCAGAAGAAGCGAGTACCACCAGCATTACTTCCGAAAAAGGCACAACCGCCAGCACATGCACACCGTTTTGTGGAGACGGGTAAAGACGATCCCCCTTCCCCTTTGGTGGATGCTCCCCACAGGAACCAAAGTCGACGGGTCTTTTTGTCGTGTCTATTGAGGAATCTAAGTTGAGTACTGCCTTCCAAAGGCCCATTACCCTTAACCGCCATCTCAATGCAAAGGGGACCCAACGCAACAGCACCCGCCTCAAGCCACAAGTAACTCCATGACTGCCCACTGGTGGATGTAGGACTGGCTTGTGTGGGACTCTGTGTTGTGGGCTGTGCATGCGTTGTCCAACTGGCAGTCATAGTTTCACTAGAACTCTGGATGATATTCAAGTCAGAAAACTGGAATCTCTTCGTAAACGCCGGATTCACCATGACAAAGTGCCTTAGCTGTAGATTTGGAATGAGAAGTGTAAATCCCTCCCGCATCACATGACCATGTAGATTGCACAGGGCAAGACGAATAGGACTTATCCAAAGGGAAAGAGCTGTTCCACCTTCAACCAAATACACATCTACGGCGTCCACACTCAAACGGACCATTTTGTATTTGATCTCTTCTGAGGTAGGACACAAACCGTTGGGCACTTTATGATTAGTTTGATGAGAATGGGCTGCTCCTGCTGCTGTAGGAAAGGAGCCAGATGATGAAGACGTTGTTGGAGGGGCTTGTGGTGTGCCACCTCCTGCAACACCACACTGGGGGCATTGGCTATTTTCTACACCTCCTGCTCCTCCACACTGACTGCATGATAAGGTAGAACACGTTGACGCCCCTCCACCTTGTGTTGTAGAGGTGGTTGTAGGACATTGTTCTATAAATTGCTCTTCACACTCAAACTGGTTATTTCCATGGTGACATTGGAGAAAACTGTGAGGTGACCTGAGAGTATTCTCTTCATCCAACACATTCAACACAAAACTTTCCACTCCAGCCACAATGTTCTCCAGATGAGGTGCACTCAGTCTACCCGATAATCTTCCCAGTTGTACTTCGATCAACCAAGCATACTCTAAAGTTTCCTGATCTAAGCTTCTCCCATCATTACTGAACATGGCATGACCTCTCACTTGAAGCCCACTGAGCATAAGATAACCTTCGCCAAGATGTTTGTCGCCACTGTCAAACCGTTCTACTGTATCACTCGTCAGCATCATTATTGGGGATAACAGCACCTGAAGCTGGGTCTCTCTGTACTTTTTGTTCATTTCAAAACCAAAGCGTTCCACACAAATGGTAGGACAGGGAGGGTCATCCTCATTGCAGTTTTTGAGAAGGTGTCCTCGAATATCGTGAAGTATGGCGGAGACTGAGACTTCCAAAGGACGATACTCCCGAAAGTCGATTTTATCTGCGGGGGAAGGGCTTTGAAGAGACGATTGCCCGGGTGATGTGAGAATGGAGTTTTCCATTTGTTGGGTGTGAAGATGTGAGCTTTTATCAGTCTTGCCAGTAAATAGATAGCTAGCACCACAACGGATCCTTTCCATATCAATAAATTCTTGGTGATCCCCGAATATATTTTCTTTTAGATTAATGATCAATTTGAGAAGGCTGCCGTAGAGGAGGAGAACGCTAGGTCCTACTTCTAGCTCCACGTGAACATGGTCGGCGGGCAGGGAGAGAGGATCAAAGTCGGAGTAAACCAGACTCGCGCCACTTTTCTGAATACAAAAAAAAACATGATTTAGAAACTGACTTTTAAATAAATTGCATTTCAACTCAACCGTATTTATTAGCATGTGTGCACAACTCACTAAATGCTTTTTGGAATGCTCCCTATCCCCTGGAATGCGAATGGGAGAGAGAAGGCTTTCCTCCTTTTCTGGGGTGGTTACATCCGCCTGCGGTGTGGGTCCCAGAGGAGGCATCGGGTGATACGTAAAAGAAATACTAATGGCACAAATAGGCACTGACCAGCACTCTATCCAGTTGCTACTATGCTGACATATATTCCGCCACTTTTTCACTTTCCCACTACGACGACTTGTCCCACCAGGACCGCTACCTGTATTAGTCTCGTCTTCTCGTTCGCTGTGAAGGTCGTTGAGGAAATGAACACTACCGTCAGGGTTTC
Organism: Entomobrya nivalis; assembly: GCA_034695485.1. NCBI lineage: Eukaryota > Metazoa > Arthropoda > Collembola > Entomobryomorpha > Entomobryidae > Entomobrya > Entomobrya nivalis. The sequence continues at coordinate 4,210 of JAQFZH010003013.1, read as the reverse complement.
GGATTTTAGCCGTTTTTCCCAAGCTTTGCACTGCCACAAAAGCGGTGCTCACTCGGGGCACGTAAAAGTTGAGATCGCCACCTTCAATCTGAATCCAAAATTTGAAGAGAACTGTTTCTGGAAGGAACTCGTGGAATGGTAGGTCAAAGGAAAGCTCAAATAGTTCTCCACAAGCGGCTAATAGATCTGAAATTATTTACAATTAATTTTTTACTTTAATTTTTGTTGATCTATAATTAATCAAAATTTAACCAATATATACATTTTTCTTACTATTTTCGTGATGTTGGCTGGAGCAATCGATCCAATTATACTCATTAACCGCCGTAATGATCTCAAATTCTTTCAAGCAGAAATTAATCTTCCAGGTATACGGCACGAAGTGCAAAACATCCGGCGGCGTTCTACTCGACCAGTCATTCACCATCGCTTGGAAGAACCATTTATGTGCAAAAATCAGATTTACAGATGCCTTGCATCCCGTCAACTCCAACTTCCATTCTTGATGGTCATTCCAGTGAATAGGGTAATGGGATCTGATAGTAAACTGGAGTGTTTCACTTTCCACAAAGTTCCTGTACTGAAGTGAGGTAGATGCCTCTAAATGCAACAGTTGTCCGGTAATTTTCGTTGTGTACCCGTCTGAGTGCACCACCCATGGAATGGTCACCTCCAAATAGGATCCTGGTCCAATATTCATGTGGACCGCATTCGTCTCCTGATCCTTTGAAAATAGAATGTCAATCGTGGCCACATTCAGTGTGGACAGTCGAATGTCAAAACTTTGTATTTGCCTTTGTTCCCCAGGAAGCGGGGCTGGAGTGGGCTTCATAGGTTGATAGTCTTGAGGATAGAAGAGTTTGTACAACTGTTCCCGTTGACGATCCGCCCACGGACCATAACTAAAGTCTGTACCTTTATCACATTTTATGTCGATGCCCCACATTGGAGGATTCGCTTCAACAAGGTCCCCATTAGCTAATTGCAACATTTCCGGTTCTGAGGGCACTATTCCTGGTTCATCCATGTAATAGTAGAATTCCACCTTGTTGGAAGTGACTATGCCAAATCCCTCTCCCATCAGCCTTGGAGGCTCATCCTTGAGACCTGTGTATTTGGGACTTTGACTAAGGACCACTTTAAAGTTTTCTGCGCGACATTTGACGATATGCATAAAGCGGTCCAAACGGCTGGCTGCCGGCTTTGTGGTGTAAATCAGATGGGCTTCTTCCACAACCAAAGCAAGGGTATAGGGTACAAGCATATTTCCGAACACAACACGACCACAGCACAATTCTAATTTGATCACAGGAATGAGATCCCGCCACGAGTAGCCTACGCCGGAGGATGGGGGTTTTTTAGTTTGAGACTTGAGGGCTGCTGCAGTAGCAAAGGAATCAGGGTCCTTTGTAGTACCACTGTTCTCCATGCTCATGTTATTGTTTGTTTGATTGCTGGCATTACTGGCACTTTTACTGTGACCCGGGAATATTACTGATTCCAGGCCAAATAGCTTTTCCAGTTTGGAGTACATCTCGGAGCGGTTGTACAAGTGGTACTCAAAGCCATTAAGGAGGATGGAGAGTCGGGTGTCTGAATGTGACATATCTACAAATCAAATGTGATACAAGTTTGGTTAAAGTTATTGCCAAATTTAATCAGAATTGCTTGAGCAATATAGTTTTTATATATTTCTTAGAATACCTTCTGAAATGTCTTTGGGTACATAAGCCCTCCACCAACGGAAAATGACCCAGCCGTCTTGTATCCTCAATGAACAGTCTTCAGTGACATAAGCCACATCTCTGAACATCACCTTTCCGGATAGAATGCTCACGGAAATAGAGCCAATTTTTATGTGGCCCTCTTTAATGAACCGGTTGACTACTTTGGTGACGACTAGACCGATAATGCGTGAGCTGTAGAAGGTGATGTAGAGTACCCAAAGGAACGCGAGGAGGAGGGAGAACAGGAATTTGAGAAAACTGGTATCAGTTCCAATTCTCACCAAGTCATCCAGATTCACATTGGTCAGATTAACATTGAAGTTTAAGTTGTTATTTGTGGCTGAAGTGCTGCTACTCAACACATCATTTGCTGGAGGGGGATTGAGGGGATCGCTAGTAGTAGTGCTGCTTACACCTTCCCCCAAAAACAGGTCACCTGTCACAACCGTATCATCGTCATCATCTTCAACTAATTCATTACTTCCAACAGAACCGCCGCCACCGCCACCACCCACCAAGTCAATACTATTGGATGAGTCACTTTCACCGCCCCCCACCACAAGATCACTCCCACCTCCTCCACCAAGCACACTCAATAACAACACCGCAATCAACATGATTACTTTTGTTCTGGGGAGAAATATTCTTTTAAAAGTCAACCCACTGCCGCCGCCGCCGCCCCTATCTCCACCCAATTCCAACACTGGAAAGGGCCGTAAAATATGTTTTCGAAACATTTTCGTTTTTAAGTTAACTTTTCAAGTGTATCATAATTAAATGTTATAATATGAGTTTATTTCGATTATCGTCTTTTTCGCTTTCAAATCACTGCACATATCACTACAACAACTGCTGCTGTTTTTAAGAAATATTATTGCTTTTTTCAAACAAATGGGACTAGAAGCACCATTCATACTGCTTTCTTTGTTGATGAGCAAAAAATCATGAAAATTTTTACACAATAATGAAAAATCGTAACGAGCCTAATTAAATAATAACAATACTATTAACAAATTGCAAAACATTTTTTAAACTCCGTTTTAATAAAAGAAATAAATTACAAATATTATTTTGTGTGAAAACTGGTTGAGACAAAGAATAAGAGATTAAACTTCCAAAAATGTCACGCACATATGAACTCCGATCCAAACTACATTTTCCCCTCAGTGTTTGACATTTCTTAATTACGTTCCTATTCTGAAGTCTGATGTTTCACATATTAAACAGTTCACTTCTGCCCCGCCTGTATTGTAATATTCGTGCTTGTCGACGACTTCCTGGTGAGGAATTTGAGCCATTCCGAATTCCAATCCCATTATCATCATAATGTCGATAAACTAATAATACTGATGCTGATTTTTGTTCTGAATATCTTCCAAATACAGTCCAAAAACGATTTCAGATAAGCCTTGTCCTCATTTTTCACTTTTTTTTCTCTCGCCAAAAAAACTGTCAATATTCTCTGAAAAAATGATAAATAATATTATTTAGTCACTATGTTTTGTTTATTTAGTCAAGTGTGTTGGCATGTATTTGATGAATACCGCGTACAAATGAATCGTCCTGATAACAACTTTATTTTCCTGATAACAAATTGCTCCAATTCCAGCACTTCACGTCACTCCGACGACGAACAAGCAAGAAGATAATGATAAGCACCTCCAGAGATCTGCTCTCCTACTAATGATGATGACGACCACTCATGTACAATGATTCAGCGCTGTTGATGTGATATAAATGTAATGATTAATAAAATATTTAACTACACAAATTAAAAAATATATCCAAGTTTACATTAATAATACTAACGTTCATACTTGTGTGTATACACTTTGCAGGTTTGTTGGTTTTTGGTTTGGTGGGAACTTAACTCAACAGAGAATTGCTCAATAAAAAAACAAGCTTGAAGCTATTTGTTTTTTATCGTTGTTGCGAAATAAGTAATAAAATTCCACCGGTTTTCAACCCTTCTCTCCTCTCAAAATTGATAAAACGATTGCTTCACTCTCGTCATGGGAAATAATCATACTAAATGACCTATAACTTGACTTGTGTATCTTGTATATGTTTGCATATTACTAAAGTTTAAATACTTGATTGTTGTTGATCACAACTATATATTATTTATTTAAAGTTACGAGATTTACACACTACTTCTACTACTTTATATACACACACTCACAGAAAAAACCCAGAAGAGATACACTCTCGCAGAATCTTCAACTTCAGAGATCACATCTCTCTATTTTTTTTTCTTTCTTTCTTATGTTTTTATACAGAAGATGTGGTCAAGTGCAAGTCAGCAGGCAGAGAAGTGGAGAATATGGGAAGATAGAGAAACAAAAATAAACGAGAAGAATGTAAAATTCTGATATGTAACTACCGATTGCGGTGAAAGATGTGATGTACAGTGCGTTTACTTATTATAAAAACGAGGATTTGTTTTAGGTAAAATTTCTTTTTTCGAAAACTCATGGGCTGTT
>JAQFZH010003012.1:0-14845 GCA_034695485.1 Entomobrya nivalis | reverse complement strand
TTTTTTTCTCTTGTGCAAGCAGACCGACATCACATCTAGAGAGAGCTAAATAAAATAACATTATGTTTTACACTCAGCTCTCTTTTTTTACTTGGTCTATAATATTACCACCGGATCTAGTAAATACATTCGTAGTTGAGTGTAGGGCTAGATGATCTTTTCCCAGTTACATACACATACAATTCGCACGGAAAATCTTGAAAGTTAGTTCGCTCTTTCGTTTTCTTTGGAACAGTTTTTGTTCAATAATAAAACAATCTTGCCTTTCTTACACAAAAAAGTGATCTGATAGGTGTATAATATGTAGACACAGTGATGGTGATGATAGTGGTGTGTGTGCAGTGTAGTGTGTAATATTTATTTATGATGATAATAATAAAAGAAGAAATAAGATGAAGAAAAGAAAGTCCAATTTATGGAGAGAAAAAGGAGAATGAATAAGTGCAAAAAATAAAAGGGGAGATGCACACGACACACTCCCTTTGCAAACCAGTCAATCACAAAAGATTTGGTTAAGTAAATGGGAAAAGTAGTGGCGGTCAGTAGGAAAGTGTTTTATTTTAGTGACTTTTTTGTATAGATGTGCACATTTATTTGGTTTGTGGGATGGTGGACACATGTTATGAGTTTTGTTATCTGATTGTGTATAAATCTATGTATATCAGAGAATACACACCTGTGTCACTACTACTTGTACAACAAAAAGACAACCGTCAATAAAGCAGAAAATAAAATCAAAGAGCAACAAGTTATGAGTAATAATAATATTAAAACTACAGGAGAAAATTAAGAGTACTAATTGAAATGAAATGAAATTACTTAAATGATGTGATAAATTTAACCACACCGTGACAAAGAAAAAGACTCTCACAACCAGAATCGATTAAAGAGAGAAAGTTCTTAATAAAGTGAAATCTTCCATTTTAAATGAGATGGGTTTAAGTGGATTTGTGTATTGAAAGTGATGATACAAAAACTATCGTTTATTGTTCGTTGTGTCTAAAGAGATGATTATTTTGGCAGATATTTACCCACATTGATGTTGGGTTGTTGGATCTGTTACGGTTAGTGTGCATAACAATACCAGAGCTAGAGTGCCAATAGCAATTGAAATTTATTGATATTAGTTTTCGTCTGTTGTTATTGCTGCTGCTATCATTCTTTGATCTTGGCCATCATTGCGAACATCAATAGAATATTAAAATGAGCTCGATACACTCAGTATAATAGTAGTTGTAACGGGGGTGTTACACTTACACTACACTGCAATTTGTATATTAATAATAATGGTAACAGCGAGGCGAGAGAAAAGAGGTCAGAGAAAGTGTTAAACATGATAGGTAGGTATTATTAGGATGATGATGATGGTTTATGATAAATTTGTTGATCGTATTGACATTCTTTATTGCCCTAGAGCACGACAAGGGATATAAAAACAGAAACAATGTAAATGTAAACTCCCAACAAAGTCGACTGTTTTTTCGTGGGTAATAAAAAAGTAGGAGACTGATGAAAATTATGCTGATGATGACGGTGGTGGTGGTAAGGTTATGCTATGTTGTCGACGACGATAAGACGGTGATGATGAGATGGATATGACATCAAAAACCCTAAACAACAAGCTAAAAAACCAGCAATGGATAATTCCGGTGGTGATGACATGTTGACAGGCAATATTGGATGGTGGTGGTGGAGCAATCCAAGTGGAAAAGAAATGCCGTCAACATCACAAAATAAGAAGATTCTCCAACAAAATTGACGTCAGCAAATTAAATAAATTTACATTGATAATTCAGAGGAGACACATCGTCGTCGTCATCATGATCATCCTTCTCCACTTAAAATAAGAAGTAGGCAGTTGTCCTTTTCAAGATTAATCCACAAGCACGCACGAAGTAGTAAAACCAACCCCCCGGATATTATTCAAAATAGTCGTCATCCGCAAAGAAAACCGCAAACTGGTATATCGGTATTGCATTTTGGAGGTTGGACGATTTCCGACTGGGCTCTTATCTCGTATCTACAGATTTTGTTTGGGAAATTCATTTCATCCTACACCAATCTTGTTTTCTCCATACTGTCGATTTCTTGTCTCCTTTCTCAATGGCACCAGTTTTAAAACATTTTAGGGTGGCAAAAACAGAGAAATTAACGAAAAAGAAAACCCATGTAAAATTACAAGCTAGCTTTGTGCAATACGGAAGTACCACTCTTACTTTTCCCAGTATTAGAGCAATTCCTTCCTGATTCCATTTTTTTGGTGGTAAACAACAAAACAAGTCATAAAAACAATATACAAAACCAAAACCCCACAACACGAAATAGTTATTTTATTGAACCATTTATTTTTTTCCTGTTGTGTGCTCTGCGATTTCATTCTGAAATCCGTGGAGAAGAGAAAAAAGAGCAAATAAATAAATATTGGTCGACAGTCCACACACCACAGGAAACATTGCTTTTTGTCCTTGCTCTTTTCCAACGTTCTACATAAATGCATATGGTAAGTTTATCATCACGAACGACGATCATCAAAAACTCTGTTGCTCTGCTACCCCCATCATCATCCTCATCATCACTGCGTCATCATCAGCATCCATCTCTTCTTCATCTCTTACTTTTTCCACCGACACCATTATCATCACAGTCAGCAGCTTCGCAAACTACTTGCCATCATCATCAACATGATTTTCATCCATCATGTCGTGTGTGTGGTAGTTGGTTTGGTAGTGGTACACATTTTTTTTATACAAGACCGAAGAAAACTATTTCAGTTTAGTTTATTTTCTCCCTTCTTCTCTCTCTCTCTTGCTCTCGTCTCGTGTCTGTATGTTTTTATTTCTCCTATTTTCTGCACAAAAAATATGTATATTTTAGCATTTGTCTGTAAAGCATCTAGGCATTGCGTAGTAAAGATCATAAAAAATGTTGATATTTGACGTGACGCAAAACGTCTGCTGTTATCATGAGACGCTAGCTTGTTGTTGGTGGTGTTAGGACTCATGTGTTATTATTGGGCTTATTTTGTGTGAGTTTTTTTGGCTGCTGTTTAGCACATAATCGCTGTGAGCTAGTTGAGTTTGTATTAATACGCGAGGGGTTAAGAGGGAGTCATATCCATTTTCACCTAGTAAAAATGGTACATTTTTTTCCTATAATACCAACTTATTTATATATCACTCATATTATCACAAGAGTGCACGTAATAACCTAAAAAAGTAAGCATAACGATGTATGTAGGTAGCTGGCCAGGCTGTCGTGTCGTAAGTTTTATAAATTTTGTGCTGACGCCGGTTAATAAAGAGAAAGTGTAACAGAGGCACACACACACGAAATGGACACAGTTGAAAAGGGAACGAATAATGTGAGAAAGGTTTAAAAACAAATGCATGTAAGAGTGGTGTGGAAGTAGGAATAAAAAAAGAGTGAAAAATTAGCCTTGTTTTCCCTTGTGAGCTTTCAGGGCTTTTTGCGTTTATTATGGATTAATGGACGGAGTAATAGCGTCAAGGGAAGAAAAATGATATATAAGCTACTGCCTCTTATATAATCTACTACCTTGTGTGGTTTTTTATGTGCTTGGGCATATATGAGTTTTTCGGTAATAATGATCATGTTGATGATTATTATGGCTATACAAGTATGATAGCAGAGCAGTAACAACAGCGGTGAAATAATAATGACGTTGATCATAATAGTTATGGACAATGAAAAAGTAAAAGGAAAAGGTCAGCACTGCCAGCAGCGGTGAAAAAGATAATATTTTTTACTTCGTGGGAGCAGCTGAAGCATTTCTTACAGATAAAAAGACAAAAAAAAAGAGTATCACAGTTGAGGAGAAAATGTGAGAAGCCTTTTTCGTGGAAGTCCCATAAATATGCTGTGGAGGCATGATAATAATTAAGCAAAGCTGTTGTTGTTTTCGAATTGGGAAAGACGTTGGGAAAAGATAAAGTGGTAATCATTACAGTGGTAATAACAGCTACTTCTAGTTTAATCTTCCTTTTCTTTCTCCCTGCAAAAATGGGATGCAACGCGAGTAACCATCCTCCCCACAATAATCCTAATGTGAGAAGCACGAGCTACTCGATATTTCGACGATGTCGACGGCGAAAGAAGAACAAAGACGAGCAGAATGATGAGTACAGTGATGAAGAGCTAAAGAGAAAGATTGACATGGTATCTGGAGGGGGCGGAGGTGGTGCTACGGGTGAAGATTCAAATAAAGACATTAGTCTTAGCCATCATGGGTTTAATTTTTTGGGCAATAGTTTTGGTAAGAATTTAAATTTCACGATTTAATGACATCTGTCAATGATAATCAACGAAACTCAAAATAATTTATATATTTTTTTTTAAAGATGGAGAACCGGAGGATTTAAACAATAAAAATAGTCGGGGGAACGGAGGCAGTGGGATTTTTGTTAATGTTCCGCTACTTGCTCAATCGTAAGTACATATTTGAATCTCAGTATCCCCATAAAATAGCCATAAATATGCATGTAAACGATCGTAAAACTAAATTCACACGGATTAGTCTGCAATCATGCGTGAAAAATGCGTAAAAAATAAATGATGTATGTAATTCACCACTAATTAAAAACCGATAAATGACAGCTTGGTTATAACCCAAGTTTAGCAATTGCAATGTAGTCATAATAATAATAATAATTCAAAATTTATGTATTCCTGTTCATTTATGTACATTAATTTTTTTGTTGGCTTTTCTAGTTGGACTTTTATGGGCTGTACTTACAAATATAGTTTGTGGCATTATTTGTGGTTGTAAATTATAAATCTAACACTATAGTTAACTAGCAATTATCATTATTTTATTTTATTACTGTTGCATCATCCTCGAACCAATTAAACCATAAATATCAGTGTAGAATGAAGCAGAATAAGGGTGAAGCGATGCAAAAGTTATTAGTGAAGCTGTAGGCAAAATAAATTCTGTTGTAAAAATTAAGTGTATCTTCTATCCCTTCTTATATCCATACAAGCATTGCATGCTCATGTGAAATGCATCTATGATCTTATATTTTTTTGCCATTTTAACTGGTGATATATTTGTTATTGCTTTTTTGCACTTGTGTTTAGTGCTGACGTAGTGCTACGTTCACTAGGTTGAATGGATTGCATAAATTGTATACAGTTTTGGTCTGTTGTGTCTGGTGTGGTTGGCTGCTATTACTTCTTGCTACTCATGCCATACCTCAGTCAGATCAGAATACTTTTTAGCTGATACAGATAAAAAATTTGTGCATCAGCCCAAATCCATCCTAGTAGCATAATCCCACCCAAAAGTGCAGTAGTAAATAGTAGCAACATCTCGAATCTCAGCCAGCTCGTTATCATTGTATAGTTATCACCACCGATGCTGTTTCTAAACATTGTGTAATCTCATCAAGACAAACAAACGTTATTCAGAAGGTCAGAGGTTCACCCTATCAGAGTTATATTTTTTCGCTCTTTTGCCCCAAACGCCAGCAAAATACCTATTAACACATAGAAGATCATATTCATACAGATTGATGGATAGATGAGATGTGCAGCAACACTTCACTTCTTCTATTTTGTATCTTTATGTATATGTATCTGATCTTAACGGTTGTGTGCATTATATGGGTTCTCATAAAATCTTGATAAAATGGTTGCAAAAAAATCAATGCATTTATTCGATACATGTAGCATGTAACAAAATAATTTTTCAGTTTACAGCAATAATTATTTGTAAAATGAGAAGGGGAAATTTTAATTGGTTTTCTTTTATTCCTGTAAAATTAGCCTACTGATTGACGGTTAATCAATTGTACATGTTGCACAACGACATAAAAGGCTTGCTACAATGTAAACAAAAGTACAATAAATGTTTTTCTTAAACTAGAAGTCAAGTTCAAAGGAAAAACTGTGATAGAGATCTCACACATCACACATATGACAGTTATTCATACTTTTTTTTCAAAAGTGAATTCAATTGGACTAACAATGGAAAGAATATTTGTATTTGTGAGAGGATGTCATATGGGATTTAAGCTTATGTAAAAAACAATTACAAGTATTCTACTGTATTTGCATAGAAATTATATTTTTCAAACATGATAAATGAAAAGTTGCTGCAATGATAATGTCGATGAGCTGACAAAAACATTCCTTTTTCTGATATTTTTAGCAGAAAAATAGAAAACTTGTTACTCAACATGCCATCAATCAAGCCGGCTGAAACAATATATTCACTTTTGTTGTAGGATTATGATTGCCATTTTGGAATGAACAATGATACAAAATAACCAACGCTTTATGAATAATAATTCGAATCCGGTGCGGTGATGATAATAATAAACTGTCAGTGTGCATACACTCACAACTGACTGCGACATATCCCACCTGTTTTACTAGTCACGTATTGCGAAGACTTAAAGATGCTGAAAACATTTTGCGTTGTAGTAACTCAATATACTTGATTGTTTATCATTGTTATTGATTATTGCAAAAAATCTAGCCGGACTGGTTATAGGTAACCAATTTGGCCTTTTGTAGGTGCGAGTTAAGTGGTAAAAATTGGATTCTCTCTGACTGACGAATTGAATTACAATTTGCACCTTCCTTCCATCTCTATCATAATTTTGACTTGGCTTTCATTCAACAAAAGCAAGTCGTTATCATGCGTGATTGGGATCGTCACAAGAAATATCCCTTTATCATCCCTTTAAAGGTTTTCTTGTAAAATATTGTTATTTTTTTAGTTGTGGTGTACCTGCCCTGTAGCCGCATCACCACAAAAAAGATACCTGACTATTTTATGAAAGGTGCTAATTGCCTTGATTCTCTTGATTAGTGGACCCTCTCATAAAACTTTCATCGTCATCATCTCCATAGTCGGGGTGCATACATATGTTGTTCATTATAGAAACAACAACAGTGACAAGGCAAAGGTGCAAAGGGTAGACCTCAGCGAAAATGCATTTCTGTTTTTCTCTTTTTCAAATTTTCAACAACTTTTCATAAGCCCATCACAAATCTGCTTATTAGAGTTCAAAAATTAATGAAATAACGACTGCCTACGCACAAAATGCTTATAAGCGCATTATATTTATTATCGCAAAATATGTACAATAGTTTACATGTTTATGATCATTGCTGGTATTTCATGCCATAAGAAAATGCGAATATACATATATATTTATATATATTAATTTTACTAAAATGACAAAGAATAGGTTACATAGATAATATTCAAAGAGTTCTGCAAATTCAAAAGATTAGATTAATAAACATAGAGAGGGTAATGAATTTGCAACACAATTACGTTTACAGTTTTCATTTAATGATAATCAAACTTCAAAATCCAAAGACAAGTGGCTGAAGACAGACAGCTAGCCGAATAACACAGTTGTTTTACAAGTTTTAATTTTTCTTATTCTCCACCTAAAGCTGTTGTGTGACTGTGGCAGAGACATGAAAAGATATTAGTTAAATGAAAGGGAATAAAATAAAAGAAAATCATGTAATTTAATGAAAAATATTTTATTTTACATTTGTAATAGTAATAATCATGATAACAGTAGTATCATTTGCCATTTCGGTTTAAGCTTCCATTTTAGTAATTACTGTTATTATAAACGAAGAACCAAAATGAATGAACGATTGAAGAAGTTCACAAGCAGCAATTAGAATAAGTCATAGTCACTAACTACAATTTGTTCACAGACAAACTCCCATGAACTATCAACCCTGAACTTAACTTTAATGAAAAGCTAAGCCAAAGCTATGAATCAACTATCACATAGCAGAAAAGTCTCCTCTCAAGTTCACGCAACTGCTGACAAGACCAAAAACAAAGCTTTAAGTTTGTTCGCAACCTGAGCACATATACAACATATTATGTATTGTGCTTTCGTTTAATTGAATGAATGATTTTGTAGGGACCTCTTCTGTGTTCATTGAGTCAAGTTGAGTAGCTGAAACAAGAGATCCTAACCAAATCTATCCAACTTCATTTTGATTCTTGTGACTTGCATTGTTAATCAGATTTTAACTCAATGGAGCGCATTGCAGATGACTAGCAGACGAGATAGCTAGACAACGCAACGTCATCATTGCAGGAATGAAACATGCATAAACTTATCTGTATATATCATTAGAATATTGTATGTAGGTAAGCTTTAAATGATTATAATTATGCAATCCGCCAAAACTTTATGAAAATCTCATCTTCATAACTGATCATCATGGTTCATCGATAAAACTTGCATGACTAACTTTGTAGCTAGTACCTTTTTGATATAAAAAGATTTATAAAATAATATGCTTGCAATTTTTCGTTTACAGTAATTCTTTTATTCCACTTGTAAAACTAATATTGTTGCGTTTTTTTTTGCGTATTTCGTATTCGTAGCTTATCTTTAATATAGTGATAACTGTAAATGACAAGATCATCATAGACAACTTTTTTTTATATACTTGCCCTCTACTGTACGCATATTATGTACTTTTCCGCAAATTTTTAACCTTCTGACTTTTCATATTTAACTCCTATTTTAAAATTCTGTAGCTATGCTTATTGGCATGCCCTTTTGTCTGCGGAGTGCTGAAAGAACAACAGCTTCAATTGTAGACAAGCAATTTGAAGGAACGAAGATTTATAGAAGGAAAATCTTGACTATCATTTTCGTATATCTACAATCATGTTAATAATTGCGCATGCAAAAGGCAACAATGTAATTATAGTAGCACGAGTGGGGTGCAGTGTACAACATTACCTACAGTAAGAAACGCATCCGTCCGGTTAGTAAAAACGATTTGCAATTTTTGTGTGAAATTTTTATAATCTTGCATAATGATTTTTGTAAGGGTACGTCGCGTCGTGATATTATGTAACTTTAATGTATTTTCAGAGTCTGCCTTTGCTCATGTTCGAGAATCATATACAATGAGAATAAATATTTTACACACACACAGAAAATGCCAACGCACATTGAAATTATATAGAAGAACTACAATGAATTATATGGGAAACATTGTATTTGCATGCTTTCAAGCTTACGGCGACGGCTGATGTCAGGTTTGCTGATGGTGTAATGGTAATTTTGCGTGAACTTTTACACACAGAAATACATAAATTTGGCCACATTTACATTTGTTAAAAAATACATTTCTTTAAACTACACGTGTAGTTTTGTTGTTTGTAGAAAAAAGTTACACAGTTTAGGACGATTCTAGATTCTGGATAATGTTTATAAAAATGAACGCAGTAAATATGCTAGCATATACTTTTTACTTATGGCTAGACTGGTAAACAGTGGAATAATTAATATAAATAAATAAAATTCACACTATATTAAATTACTTAATACTGACAGCTGTTGAAATTGTCGTTTATATACTTGGCTGAACATGACGTAAAAGATAATTATGATTTATGACTATTCCTAATTGAATTAGTGGGACCAAACTTTTAAACCGGTAAAAGTTTCAGTATAATTAAACTAAAAGAATGATAAAAATTAATGAAAAATTCTTCCAAACGGAAACAAACGAATTAGAAAGAAATCCTAAGAATACTATTTTGATACCCAAAAAAGTTCGCCCCGCGTGACCCAAAAAAATAATAATTGCGAAGGAAAAGGGAATCTTTTTTTTTGAATGGTTCAAAACTTATTTACATATTTACCTAAATCAATTCGAAGGACAACTGTATTGCATCGTCTTTTATTGTAAAGGTGACGGTCGTTCATACGTAATAAAATAATCCATTCAGTTTGATTTGACCTACATTTTTGAAGAAAAACAAAAATAAATTTGCTACCTTGAATTTTTGGGGTTTGGCGTACCCAAATAACTTTGTTATCAAATGAGTAATTCGATTATTGTTTGCTGACTGCACTGGTAAAAATAAATTCAATATATACGTCCATAATGTAGAATACGAACATAACATTCGATAGCTTTTCATATACAAACTTAAATATATGTATGTAATTTATTTGAAGAGTCCATTTCCAAATTACCCAGTAATTCAATTTGCACGAATTTTTATCTTCATGCCGCCATCATCTTCGATCATTTTGAGTTTAACATGCATCCTTTTCGTTTGTTATCAATAAACGTTTGTCCAAATTGCAACGCAATAATGCAACGTATAATTGCTTTGCTTTGTTATGTACATAAAACTGGTCGTCGTACTGTTGACTTGACGGTGGAGGTGGTGATTGTGACATAGGGACCACTATAATCAAAACAGGCAACCATATCAGTATACAGCTATACTAAAATAACCTACCCTTCCACCTTTCTACTGTTGGATTACATAAAAAGTAATGCTTGTATGCAAGTTTGGCTTTGAACGAGGCTAATGGCGTCTTTTGATGGTGAGGTGAATGTCAAGAACTCTTTGGTGTATCGCACACCAAAGAAAAGCAATCGAATTTGCTTGTTAACGTTGTATGATATGACGATATCAGCAACTCTTCTGCTTATATTCCTACTCAGGACAGAAACTCGTAGTGTACACATATACCTAGCTATTCAACACATTATTATTGTTAAAAAAAACCGATTGCAAAATAACAACATCTGTATGTAATACAAAAAAGGGATGGAAATGTCAGATTGCGACATTCTTTTTTACGTGTGTATGTGCGTGCGACCAAACCAAACCAACTACGACAACAAAACAAACAACAATGACGATGACGAAGAATGCTTGTTACCACGAACTTGGTTACCTTCAAAATAATAAAGTAAATTGCCAAGTATAGTTTGTACAAACACGATGATATTCATATGCTACACAACTTATATATGAAATATAAAATAATAATAGTGTAAAAACTTGAGCTTTATGCTGAGTGTTGTTTTACTTCTTTTGTACAATTATATAATTTAATTACTGTTATGTTATATAATGCTCATATGCACAAGAGTTATCATTTTTACATGAAATGCGCACGCTGTTCTGTGACTGCTGCCACGCTATTTCTTTTACTATGTTCATTGCAGTGGAAAATACGGCAACTGGGCGAACAAGAAAACAATGTTTCTTTTTGACTGTCTGTCACATCTTCGGTAGGGCAAAGCAAATACGTGCATTAACACAGTAGAACTTCTAGAATGTTGTTCTAGCTATTTGGTCAGAAAAGATACAGTCTAGTCTGAGCGAAAACGAAATCATGATTTTTCAAATTAGAACTGATTTATACTTTTATCAGAATTTCGTTAGTTTTGAGTTAAAAATATGAGGAAAATGGCATAGTTTACTTTACTTTAATTATAGAACACGAGACTATTGTTAAATTCATCTGAGAACAAAGATGTTATGTTGGCTAGTTTCGCTGTAAGTATTTTTATAAACATGTGGGAGGAATGTGAGTGGATCGATATAAGAACAAGAACTGCTGTTGTCACTTGTCTGCGATGCATGGAAGATTACCGTTGTATTTCTGCACTTTACAGCTCGAGTTGTGAATGCGTGACATTCTATGACATGCCGTGAAACACTGGGTAGTACTTCAAATGGAAAGATGTGTTCACTCAAAACAATGCCATGAAACAATAGATTTTTGTCGTAGCGGCAAAGATATTTTATCTAAAAGCATATGTACATGGTGAAAACGTGCATTTTATTAGGCAAAAAAATTCAAATTTTGTAAAAAAAAATCAATAAAAACATTTTTAGGACGAACGTTGTTGCAATCTGATGTGGTGTGGGATACGACAAAAGATTATTATCACGAATTTTTGCCCTAGCCAGTGTACGAGGAATTACATTGTTCTATGTGAGATTGAAATTCTTGGTTCTACACGGTATATATGCAGAAGAAGCGTAACCGTATATATATATGTTGTCCATCAAGAATTGTAAAGGCGTGTCTGCGGCGGAATTTTCAGAAACTTGCATACGGTTGTAATGTTCAGATATAAAATATGGCTACACAAGTAGAAACACCAAATCGAGTGAAGCAATAAATTATCGAAATTCACGCACAAATTGCATGTGTAACGGTCACTACACGATTTATATTTGCATACGCATGGGCTGTCCCAGTCCCGAACATTTTTTCGCAAGTATGCGTGAAAAAGTAACATGTAATATGTAATGTATACAATTATTATTAGACAAGTTATTTTGTTCTCGAAGATGTTTACAAAAGTTCCCTCGTATGTATCATGTATATTTGATCAACTCAACAAGTATACTTTAATCGTTGAAAATGTTAATTAAATCACGGTGTGAGGTAGCTTGTTGTGTTGTGGGTAGTGATGTATGAGATTGTTTAGGTATTTCTAATGACCACTTTTGCATGCTGCGACGAAGAAGGGTGATGCTGATGAGAACGTTGATGAGAAAGATTATTGATATGTTTTGTTTATCTCTTAAATATTTCGGTTTCCGGATACAAAACATGCTCATTAAATTTAGTGTCTGCAGCTATTATGAGTATTGTGTGTACGAACAATAAGCAGCTTAACAATCCGTATTTGACTTAAGCCTTTCATGACTTCAAAAGATTGCACTTCGGATTATCACGTAAAATGGAGACATAAAGTTATTGCTTTTTTGCTCAAATATGTAAGTATATTTATATGTATATATTTCATAATTTATAATGAATGTACATGACTTATAATGTGGGGATGACGATAAAGGCTTTTTGTTAGAGGTACAGTAATTCTGGCTTCTCCTTTCATCGGAATGGACGCACCTCGGTGAAGATCAAAGGCAGTTTTTAAAACATAAACTGGAAATAAACAAAAGAAACTGACAGGTTTGACGAGGGTTCACACTTGATTATGCAAAATTCCTTCCCTGAGCCAGGTCTATCCACAGCGGAAGGACGAACATACCTTTCCCTGTTATTCAGTCTATGCATACATACGTGTTCACATATTTTCGTGAATGAATAAAAACAGTCAGTCAGTCAAACAAAATGCAACTGTCGTATTTCTGATAGTTGCATTTTGTATGACTGACTCTTTTTTTTATTCATTCACGAAAATATGTGAACACGTATGTATGCATAGACTGAATAACAAGGGAAGGTATGTACTTCCTTCCACTCGTCTTCCACTGTTGATAGACCTGGCTCAAGGTAGGAATTTTGCATAATCAAGTGTGAACCCTCGTCAAACCTGTCAGTTTCTTTTGTTTATTTCCAGTTTATGTTTTAAAAACTGCCTTCACCGAGGTGCGTCCATTCCGATGAAAGGAGAAGCCAGAATTACTGTAGATTAGTCAGCTTTTTGCGCTTTTGTTGCGTAGAATATTATAAGAATAATTTTAATAATGTTTTGAATAAGTAATGTAAATGTAAGTAAACGAACCACAGACCATTGTTGAAAAAAGGGCTTACTAATTTTATCATAACTTTTTGCACACGTCTTTTCTCTCTTCTCGTTAGAGAACATTTTATTATATGTATTGTAATTAGCAATTTCACACTATCCATTTACCGTTAATACAGCTTACATAAAAGGCGGAGGCGGAGCATGGCTGAGAGATTTGATTGAATCTCGGATTTTTCGCTTAACGATATGCAGAAATCTACCTCGTATGTACATATATCATATGTATGCTTATTATAATGTTTAAATCAGTGCTAAAAAATTATAAATAAAATGTATTCATTAAGATTAAGTATATTGGCGCATGGAATCTTGAAAAATTAACGAACTAAATTACACAATAAACGTCTTCGTAAGCAGAATAAATTAAAAGCAGAATTAATTAGTTAAGTCATTAAATTTCAAAGGAAGCAACATAACATTGACAAATTTATTATAGTTGTATGCACAACTTGACGCGCATTTATGGTCTATGGAAGAACATTTCTGTCTTTCTTCGAGATCACTTGGTGTAAATTAAAATAATGTTCTATACCGTAAAAGGGGCTGACCAAACATGAGTACTGAGAGAGAAGTAGAAACGCAAAAATATTGCTTTGCGTTTTCACGCCCCAGCTATAAACTTTTACGCACTTGCCGAAGCGCCGTTATATGTATTGCCTATGCATATTATATGGATCTATAAAATTTTAGCTAGTATTGGAGATTGGAACTGAGATTGCAAAAACGTAATAAGGATGGCTTAACGAAAGATGACTAATTTTGTAACTGAAAACTTTATGCTATGGATTCGGATAAAAAATCGGTTCACACACTGAATATTGTTGACTAAATAACGGTTCAAATTGTTTAACAGTTAGCAAACTAAAATATACATTACATACGAGTTGTTCAAATTCTATTGTCTTAGATTAGACAAAGGTTGTAACTTTGAATGCTTTAAGATGCTAATAATTTTCTATTTGTCAATTTCAGGCAAGCAAGCGGCAGCCAGATAGACTTTTTCCGTATGCTTGACCAAAAAATACAAGAGGTAAGCTGACGAACATGAATTTTTGAAACGATTTAAAATAAAATTATGAAGTATGCTTGCTTAGAAATAAGAATACTAATCCCCCCTAGTGCAAATATCAAAACATTACAAAAATAATTTGCAGTAAGGGCATTCCTTTTTAACACTATATTTTATCTGCTAACCCAAAGTCCATAGATTGACAGAAAAAGTAATCTGCGAATCTTCTCTATTTGGAGCAGAGTGAAACACTCATTTCTCCAGAGTGAAAACAGTCAATCAATCAAACCAATAAAAGATCAATTTACGTCATTCATCCAATTTTATCTATCATTTACTCAGCATCCTTTTCTATTTCCCCTCTTTCTCTTTTCATTTTTCTTGCGTAATCCCAATGCTATGTGTATGCGGACTAGAGAATTGAAACTACTTTGCACTTATTTATGACGACTATAATCTTTTCAAATCGTCAAAGATGACACCTGGAGTATA